>JABUQX010127045.1:0-62480 GCA_015478945.1 Trachelipus rathkii | reverse complement strand
GTTTACGAAAAAGATGATAATTAGTGCGTACGGGATGATGAGTTCAAACGGGAATCTGGGGAAAACAGCAGTAAATAGATCAGGTTCTCTTGCCTGCGCCTAGAACAAGTGGAACATAGTAACCTCGGCCTAAAGTTGGAATTATGAAAGTATCACACATATTCGGGATTTATTTTATAGTAAGAAGTATGGCATTTTAGGAATGGTTAGTAAGTAACCGTCCATATCTTCTATAACAAGTTGTTCCGTATTGACGCGTTTTTGTCCTCAAATTTATGACTTTCTTGTGAATTATTGAATATTTTACTTATCAGTGTCCGAAATTAAACAGCTTATGGGCTTTATTTTGACGTTTAATTTCCTCGTTGCTAAACTATTATCCTTATGTCTCACAGAAAACATTGCAGTGATTAAGTGGAGTGAGAAATTCCCAAGTGAAATAAGGATTTGGCATTTTTAGAAATGAATAGTTGTAGAAATTTAATTTATTAATAATTTGAAAGGCTATATTAGATTAGGGTACGATATTTTAATATCGATATATATAGGGTAATTATAAGGTTTTAAATATAAAGTTAATGTGTTGTTAAGAAATAATACTTGTTATATATATATAAGAAAATCTTTGCCGGTTTTTCCTCGTTTTGTTGTTTTATTTGATGAGTTGGTTAAACTGGCATTGATCGATTATTTGAATCTTATTTACAGAATCTAGAGAAAAATTGCTTCGATTATACAATATATATATTACTATATATCATATATATATATATAATATATAATATATACTATAGTTATAAACTATATATAATATACTTATTATTATATATAAATATTAATAAATATATAGATATTATATTGACAGGTGCCTCCCCATGTTTCGGGTTCACGAGCCCGCACTGAATATATATTAATATATATATATATAATATATATAATATATATATTAATATATATATATATATATATATATTATATATATATATATATATATATATATATTATTATATATATATATTTATATATATATATATATATATATATATATATAGAATAAGTATAATATTATATAATTAACTATATATTATATATATATATATATACTTATATATAGTTAATGCAGACATGGTGTTATTTATAAGTTCATTAAAACAGTAAATAATATATAATTAATATATTATATATAAAATAATTATATTATAAGATATATATTATATATATATATATATATTAATAATTTTATTAATATATGTTTATAATTATATATATATATTATATTATATATATATATATACTGTATATATATATATATATTATAATAATAAATATATATATATTAATATATATATATATTTAAGCATAATATATTAGGTATTAGGATAGTATAATATTATAGATATAATTATATATAATAAATATATTATATAAAATAAATATATATTATAATTATAGTAATATATATATAATATATTAATTATATATTATATAATATAGTAATATATATATATTATATTTATATATTATATATTATAGTATATATATATATATTATATATATATATACTATATATATATATATATATATATATATATATATATTATATATATATAATATACAGTTTAAAACAATTATATAAATTTACAATATAATATATATAATAATAAATATAATATATACATATATATAATATATATTATACTCATATATATATATAGTATATTAATATATATATTATATCTATTTAATAAATATATTAATATAATATCATATATATTAAACATATAAATAAATATGCTTTTTTATCGTTATAATATTATTGATAATTCTTTATATTACTATCAAAATATATTTATCATATTACTTATTTTTTTTATAATGTATATATATATAACTATACTATATATATATAATATATATAATATATATAGTATTTATATATAGTATATTATATATATATATATAATATTATATATATCATATATATTATATATTGTATTATATATATATTATATAAAGATAGATAATTATAGTATATATATAATAATATATATATATATATATATGTATATATATATATATTTATATATATATATAATATATATTATATATTATATATAATTTTTATCATAGCTGTTATTGCTGGAGCCTCTGTTTTAGTTCGTATGTTTGATCGGCGTGTTTTTCAATAATTTTCAGATTACCTTCCACCACTCTCTCCCCTTTTGACATTTTTTATCGGATAATCAACTTAACTACACATTTTTTATCGAGAAATTTGATTCTATCAATAACTTATTCTAGAAATAATTTAATATGAAATACTATTTAGCAACACAAAAATCCTTTAAATTTTTCTATAGATTATTTTTGATGAATATTTTTCGAAAAGCGACAAGTAGCAATACATATATTAAAAAAAAATAGATTTTGTGTCGTAAATTGCGTCCAGTAATATTATTATTCAAAATCAAAAAATATAGTACATATATGTTGTAGTAATTAGTTGGCTTGCGTTTATAGTATAATCCCATACTTTGTAGATTATTTCATAAGTTTGAAAGTCATTTACGAATATAAAAAATTGATATAAGTTGTGAATATACTGAAAAATATATATAGAAATCTGTCAATTTGAGTATCCTGAGTTCCTGAAACAAATGAACGCCGAAGGATGACCATTATCGGCAAATAATCCGACTTTGAGGAAAAGAAGGAAATAACTTACTTTTTGAAGATAGAAATGGGAAAACTGCTTCTAGAAGAACGTCAATAAGAATACTAATGTTACTTTTTGTTTGTGGTAGTGTCTCTGGTTCTCGCGCTAATTTACACGCCCATTTCTTAATTCCAAAGCAACGATGTTGATAACATAGAATGATTTTAATTTGAGAGGAGGAGGATGATAATTTATAATATTGCTAAGTTCTCTCAATCGTAATTTTATTCATAAAAAGCAAGTGGTTGGTACTCATAAGATCCTCGCAATCGGGTGCTAGTGAGAGGAAAGGAAAACAAGATGGACTTGGCATGCGCTTTAAGCACACAAGACTAGATCGTGTGAGAGGTATCGCTTTTAAGCGGAAACTCTCTTTGTGGGGAAATTTTGGCACTGCCCTTAACGGGATCAAACTTGAGCGAAGAGTTCAAGATATGTATGTTTATAGGTTTTGTTGTAAGGTTGAGGTGGTAGACATGCGGTAACCTTCTAGGAGAGAAGTGTGTACACGTTACTCCCTAATCCTGCACAGTTGTTTGTGTGAATGTCACGGTAATGTGATCATACTGGAATGTACAAATATAATATAGACGAAATGTTTGTTTTGTGTGGAAGTGCGTCTTTTAGTATTGTTTTTTTGAGATAATATTGCTGATTTCTAATAAGTACAAATTTTGTCTAATCTAAATGATTAGGATGTTTATCAAGGTTTAGTGTTGGGATGTGGGCCAATATATGAGACACTTGTTATTAATACTTTACTTTATCCCTAGGAGGAGTAGCAAAACTTTTTATTACGATTCTTTGCTTCCTCATTGGAACAATAATTACTGATATTTATAGCTTATCTTTGTGTGCTTTCATATAATACGAATTCACTTATACCAAGTCATGTTGTTAACAGGACTCTTCGCGTCCGCCACTGTATTTTGCCGACCAAACTCTTACTTAGTTTTTAGAAATAACGGCATCAAACCATTAATAGGTTATCAAACTGGTGGCCCGTTTTAAGTCTTTTATTTGGAACTAGTAGTAATAAGAGTATCTCGATCATGATACGGATCTATTGATAGAGTACAGATACATAGTTAGCTACAAATAAGTCATAAATAAAACTATGAATATATGGGATAATATTTAATATTATAAAAGTGTTAGTGTATATTCATATCAGTAAGAGTTATCTGGCTTTGGGAATATCAAGTACCGTGATGTGTGGGTTCTGTAATGATACTGTGTATTTAAAATAAAATATAAAAGATAAAAAAAATAAATAAAATAATATAATAAAAACTAATTATGGCAGAATAAATTCATATATTCTATTTCGTGGGATGTTCTCCTCTAGACCAATAATAATATATGTTGAAAGATAAAATTTCCCTTCAGATGAAATGACTTGGCGCTTTGGTTTCGGCCATTACTCTTCATTTTGTTGTACTTTTTTTCAAAATATATCTATCTTCCTATTTCGTTCATAATTTAAAAAATTTAGTATTGTAAAGATGTGGAAGCTGATCGGATGAATATTATAAGTATTGTAACAAATCCGCAATAAAGGAATTTAGTTCAATTAGAACGCTATATGACTCAATATGTTTGAAATAGATATAAGTGATCATTAAAGAAGTAAAAAAAATAACGACCTCGTGTAGACGTCAAACATAATATAGTAGCTGAACAGTGTGGCTTGGTGTACTTTAGACTATAACGTCATTATAAATGAAGAAAACCACATAGGCAACCACAATGTAAGCAGAAACAAGCAAAATGGGAACCCCTATCGGACAATCTGGGACATAAAAAGAGAATGGTACCTATTGTAAACTGACGACCACCTATTAACAACTAAGATAAGTAAAATTACACAATCAATATAATGGAGATAGATATAACAGAAATGATAACTCTCGTGAATATAGTAATATATATAATTAGATTACCAATCAGTACACTTTCGTGGACGAATTGCTATATATATAGATAAGCCTAAGATATGACTTATTAGAAGTAGGAGTTATAAACAGCGGGATAAAATGAATTTCGATATTACATAAGTCAGAAGAAAAGATCAAATATTGAATAAGAGAATGTACAAGTACACAGAATAAGTATATATAGCATCAATAGTATGTGAGAAGGCTCTCGGGCTCAGAAGCCCGTAATTATTCCGAGTTAGAAGACTCAAGCGAACTTAGAAAAAGGGAAGCTTTGTTTGTGATACTTAAGTGGAGATAGGTTCAGGATATGTAAGGATAAAAAAGATTCGCGGGTGATGGACAAGAACAATATATTAAAATTAGAGAAAAAGAGAAAAATTTAGAATGTCTCCTCTTAAACATCCTTATTCTGGTTTGCACAGAGTGGATATCTTGTAATGTAAGGGGCCTCGCGCGTTTTCGTGTATAAAATAGTATAAATAGTTATCTCTTTATTCATGTTAAATCGGCAAGTTTGTGTCTGACTGAGAGCATGTATTCCACAAGTGACCTACCAAAATTGAATGGATTGTAGTGGATTCGATGAAGGATTGTAAGTTGCTTAAAGATACGCACATTATTTGCAAGTTGGCTATTTCAATTGCGAAGATCGTTCTCGAGTATTGTTAGACACCTTGTTATATTAGACTCTCTGGTGAATGGAGCGGGACAACAATTCTCTTCGGCGAGTGCGATAAGCCAGTAGAAGCCACTGTAGAAAAAAACTGTTGTTTGTGGCGCAGTATTGGGAAATTAAGTAAATAACTCTAGGACAGTAGAACGATTTACGAGGCAAGTCTCCAATTCCACCTCCTCGGATTTTTATTAGACAAGAAATCTCCATTTCATAATAATATCAGCACGTCATTCCTACCCGCGAGCTCTAAGCAAGAACTTTATATCATAAGAAACGAAGTATCACAGTGAAGGCCGTGGGCTTGTTCACATTTGGCACGGATTGGAACCTAAAGTCTGAATGACAATTCTCAGTTTGATGTGCAGAAGAAGTGATATTCGGAAGGAAAATGATAGTAATTACTAGGAGGACTCCTTATCCTCAGTGTGGGAGTTCTTGGAGAAGTTGAAATGAAGAGTTAGTGAGTGGAGTAGTATGTTGAGCGCACGTGTGTGCGCCCTCAAAAGAGTTATAGAATTTGGGTGGGCTCCAATTATACGAATTTGTCAGAACCAGGATGCTCTCACAAAATGTAGCCCCGAAGAACGATTCACATTCAATTTACAAAGAAAGCGATCGTTTGGAGATTTCTTGCTCTCAAGATATAACCCATAATTGATATGGTTATAGCATTGTGATCAGGCTGAGAACGATTATTGGAAACAATAAAGTTGCTGTGTGATGAAATTTTGTAAAGATCCAGGCGGGTTAATGTTGAATTTGGAAAGGCGAGGGAGGAAAGAATATAAGTTATTATTAATGAAACTAGAAACGAATTTTGATAAATTAGACCGTCGGCAAAATAGTAATTAGTTGTGTGGGCCAATTACATCTTCAGGAAAGCATGGGATATATAGTGGAATCTAGTAATGTCCGCGAAGCGCAAAATGACATTTTCTAAGCTGTTTAGATAGCAAGTACTGCAGATCGGGTTAAATTTTTTACGGTATTATGTTAAGGAATATAAAATTCAGGAGTTATTATGAAGATGTGTGATGTGTGCGTATACTGAGCTAATTTATTACATTAATCAAATTGTGTTATAGTAAGTCATGGAAAAACAACAGGTTCAATCTTTTTAAATGGTATCTCTTCTAGAATTGAGCTTTCACTATCACATATGCGGGATAACCTAATTTTTGTAATAAATAATACATTGTAGGATAGAAGTTGAACTCAGATAGTTGTAAATGACTTTTCACTTTTTAGCGAGATGAAACAGCAGTAACTTAAATTTCTAGGAGTTAGTGATGGAGGTTATCTTTATTAAATTGGTCTCGCTTTCTAGTTTTCTTGATCAAAGGAGTATTGAAAGTAACAGGACAAGAATTTTATTAGTTATTTACTCCGTTTTGAAAAATTAATAAATAGCTGAGTATGATATAATAGCAGAAGAATTTTATAATTGACTGCCATGGAAAAGCTTTCAACAATTTAAATTATTAGGAATAAAGTCGGTTGGACTTTGGATCTGTAGATGGTAATGGCTCAACCATGGTCTTGGAAAGAATAGTGGTATATACTAAGGAAAATTATAAATAAGTAGATTAAATATTCAATATTCCCAAGGACTCAGTATTTTAAGATCTCACTGTTTGTTAGTTATTCATTGCTTAAATGTTCGTTGTTAAATTTGACTTGAATTTACTTGTTCACCGAGATATTTCGATAGAATATTGAAACTTAGTGACCACAGTGTAAAAAGAAGTTTATAGGAATTTTATTCGTTGAAAAAAGTCCCATATTGCGTAAGGAACATACTGATAATGATATAGTACCAATGATCTATAGTAGAATTACAATGATGGTCCTCAAAATACAAGTCCATTACTTAACATATTATTAGTATACTGTGGGAATTACCACACATCTCTCCTTATATTCCACAATTACAGATCAGGTTTTGAAGAGACACCCTTTGTCATTCTCCAAGATGTGCAGAAGTAAAGAAGGTAAGGTCCACAGGGATAGCTCTACACTACGACACGACAACTGTAATTTACTAAACTTCTGTCCCGTAACTTATTGCACAGAATGAGGACTCCCTAGCAAACCTCTGCGAGTGTGACTTAATTGCTTGAGTGTTAGTGTGCGGAGTAGGCCATATGTAGTATTACCTCTATCTGTTAGGTAGCCTGTTCACGAACATTCTTTCAAACTCGCTAAAAACTACTACAAGGAATGCTAGGAAAGATGGTTCTAACCGAACAGTCACGCTTTGAAAGGTTGTTAGAAAATAGTAAAAAACATGGTGGCGGTCTTGGTTTCAAAGGGGAATCCATAGGTGAAAATTTAGACCGAACAGTCGGTTAAAGGGCGAACCTCTCCACAGAACATGAATTTCTTTAGTATTCTGAGGATTAATTTCTCAATAGACCAACAGTAAATACAGCTGTCTAGTAGCGCCAAGATGACCCAACACACCTTAATGTGTGTTGACTTGTAGACTCTCTGGTAGTGGGGGACGTGCTTGATAATGGTGATCAGGGTTTCTCTATTTGGTATAAGCGCACGCTCGCCGTTTATTGGATGTACACTGATAGTTTTTCTTGCTGGAGCTCTCGGCCACTATCGATTTTCGCGCACGACAACAGGAATACACCCATTTTCATCTGAAATATGGTTTACATGCTTCTCTAGTAGAGATCTTAAACATATCAGTAACTTTTTTCGAATCGAGACAACAGAAAGCAAAATTGGAATCATATTCATTTTTAAGCAGTAGTTAGATCTCACAAAATAGAATATGAAGCGTAAGGCGATAGGAAAGTGTGAAGCGAGAAATCTAGGTGTCATACTTACTAGGAAGTGAAAATTAAGTTCATGTAGAGTGGGGCATATGTGGTGGGAACTTACTCGGTCAGCATACGATACACAATATAGTGACCTGTAGAGTGTTATTTGATAACTAACATATCCGCTTGGTTCTTCCGCTGTCTGCTTTTAACATATAGCGAGAGATTATTAAATTACTCTCTACAACACGCGTTCAGCTTACAGAAACCCTTGCACGCAACATTGGATAGGATATCTAATACTTTAGGCATCTGTTGAAAGAGAGGAGGAGCAAGTAGGAAACTTGGCTAGATGGCTTCACGACCCAATTGCCTTGAAGATCGAAGGTAAAAGGCTCTTCCTGAGGTTTGGTCTTTGCAGTTGTTTTCCTACTTTTGGAAGGGACACGAAGTTTTTGGAAAAAAAAAAAGCAAAACACATTTTGAAATAATTAAAATAATGTTTCTCCCGAAGTAGTTATATCATCTCTATTGATTTATTGTTGTAATAAGGTTATACGTTGGAATTTAATTGTTAATAGTTTTTATTTATATTTGTCCACAATAAATCAGGTTAAGAAGATCAAGAGCGGTAGACACCAGTAACAAAGCAATCTGAAAAAGAGATAGGATAGATAGTATATATTGTAAGAGTTGGCTTGGCCTCAACCACCCCCTCCCCTACAGGAGGGAGATCTCTTGGTAGACAGTTGGGTCTTCCTTTATTAATTTTTGCAAAATACTAATACTTTGTTACTAGGTTCATAATGTTTGTATGGCGAATGTCGACCTTCCTACCACGTGAGAACTATTAAATATTCCAATGCGCTCACTAGTTGATGGATGACTCTTGTAGCACAGTCTTATTTTCTAAATGTTCAAAATTTCTTGTCTATGAAAAGTGATGAAAAAGGGAGTTAAGGCAATTTCAAAAGTGAATCTGTCTAGTATATGTACAAATATAAATTTGGATTCAAATTGGAAGTAAAAAGTTACATAGATGCGTCCTCGGGTGAGTAATACAGTGGTACTTGAGGACTCGAGTTTATCTTGGATAGACAATTAGTGAAAGAAACGCAAAGAATTTTCCCTTATGTGTAAGTATCTGATCAAAAATGCAATCAATGTTAGGAAGAGTATACAGATACAGTAAACTCCAGAGGTACACACTAGATATTTTGCTCATAGGATAAATAAGGTATAGTAAAGAAATAGTTGCTATATATAATATATACTAATTCAATAACATAACTAAGTAGCCGATTTATTTGAAGCAAGTTAATTTTGATTAAAGAAAGCTTAAGATCACTTTAATAATCTAAACAAAAAGAGAAGGTATAAGGGTAAAATTCTCACCTAAAGGAAATATATAGAGAGTAACTGTCTAGTAGTATAGTATGACAGTGATACGTATAATATAATATAGTATACTATATACATGCCATCCCGGTTCAATGCTTTTGATATTGTTTCATATAGTGCAGCCATCAAACTGACCAAATTTATCACCGACTAATTGTATTACTAATGATACTATGGAATAATAATTCCAATAAAATCTTGATATAGTAGGGAATAAGGTATTAAAGTATCACCAGTAAGACTCTCAGTGACTACTAGATAAAGCCATACTGGACGATTCGGATATAGAATATAGGGAATATAGATAGATTATTCAGTAATATATGTTAAGAAATGGATATGAGTATATTTGAGAGAGGGTTTCAAAGATCTTTTATTATAGAGGTAAATCATAACAAGGTTTAAGTTAGAGTATAATATTATACCTAGGCTATAATGATATAAGTATACGAAGTGAACTAAGTAAGTCAGCTTCCTTATCTTCTTCTCATGAGTATACATATATATGAGTTGGATATATAATAGTCTTCCTATTGTGTGAGAGCTGATCTACGAATTTTAATAATACAATCCTCGAGGAAAGTGATGCGCTTCCTAATAGTAATATTTTCATCGGCCTAGCCGGCAGAGCCCAAATGTTAATTAGTTCCGAGAGGGAGGGCCTCAGTCATCGGAAGCATTCACTCTCCCTTTATACAAAATATCCGGGGAAGGTAAATGCCCTAATCCGGCCACCTACTTATCACTCAACTCCTACATTCATGATAGATTTTATAGAGAGTACCATGTAACCATATATCTAAATTCATTACAGGCAAAGGCATATATGACACCTGATGAAATGAAAGGAGTATGAAGATCGTAGGTGAGAATATGCTAGTACAGAATTAGTATCCTAGTATGATTGATTAGAGAAAATGTAATAACTTGGACTCAGAGAATTGGCATTTTCCAAATTCATGGTGGGAGTTACAACCTCTAGAAAATATATATATATATATATTATATATATTTCATCAGGGCGGCTCGTTCCTAAAGAGAATACTACGAGTATTTTGACCACTCCTCATTTGGATATAAACACTCTCATTGACCGCACACCAAATGACTTTGTTCCCTTTAACAATTCATACACAGATTGAATTGTTTCACTAGTATTAGATACTCACCTCCCACCATATTATACATACTTTTAATTACTACCACTATTTACCTAACACTAAGTTTAATACTTTTACATTCCGATACACTATAACTTTCTAAGGGATATTTATAATACTTACAGGCACTTTATACTTCCACTAGGCTTATCACCCTAATCTTTAACTAATCATACTATTACACATAATGTCGAGCCCTTCTCACCCTGTTAAACCCACTCTTACCAAATCTCTCAAACTCTTACTTTCAGATTCGTACTACATAACACTATAAATAATAACATAAATAAACAGAACATAAGCTATTGACATCATTCCATTTGGAAATATTACTAATTCTATATACATCACTATCACCCTGAGTACAAACCCGTACTCCAATTATCTTACATTTACTAATCCCCTTCATTATATACAAATTTAAAAATAGACCACGGACATAAGCGTGAATTATCCTTAGCCTCATTCCGCTAATATAATTAATACTGAGTTACAGATACTCGTAATACTTTCTAATACTTTATATGTTCATTTACCCACGCTTCACTTCATATACTTAACTTCTGCTTGCCAATTCAGAAGTCTACCACCTCAAATACAAATATATCACTTCAATCCTGTGAAAGAATTCGATTAATAAATAAAATTCTGGTGATCTTAGATTTTAGAGGAAAATCTAAATAAGAAAATTATTGATGAAAAATACATCATTTTTCTCCTTATTAATAACTTCATTCATCTATTATTATCAACAGTTCAAAAGAAAAGTTATTAAAAAATAGCAGTGCAAGTTAAAGTGTAGATGTGTCGAAAGATCTTATTCTTCACTCTCTAAGTAAGTTCTAATGAGTAGTTAACTTCAACCATATTTAATTCTCTAATACTTTTTTTGGTCATCTCGGAGGACTTACATGAATCTTCTCAAATTTTTTTTCATAAAGTTTACAGAGTAACTATTAATTAAATTCTATGGTACACCATTTCAAAATTAACCACCCTAATATAGTCTATCCTTACTAAGTTTAACTAGTATATTTATTCTAACATATACCCTCATTATATTAAGGGGTGAAATTACTATATTTCTATGTGGTGTGTGATGTTGTTTGTCGCTGTTGTTTGTGCGCTGCTCGCTCGCTGAGCATGAAACGTGCGTTGTCGCATGTTACAACCCAAAATTGATGGAGTGTGCCATTGAATGTACCGTCAAGCCACGTTTCAAATCTTAGACATATTAATAATTAAAACTTTTTACTATTATATTTTTCTAATATAAGTATTTTAACGTAACCTTACCATTTACAAATTTTTGATATTAAGAAAAAGAAGAGTCCTCGATCTCTATGCTATCCTTTCTTATAGATTGTGTGAGCACATTTATCTCATACTCTCTCTCAATATATATCTATTCTATACTAATTATCTTGTATGCCTCCATAATTATACCAGTCTGCTTCGATTTCCGAAACTGTTCACATTATTGCTTTAAACGCGCCGGAATATTAATCTGTTTTAATACATTTCTATAAATAAACGGCGGCAACAACAAACTCAGCTGCCTCTTTATTCTTGCTCTCTTCGTGTACGTGTGTCTATCGGATTACTTTGGTCTTGTAATTAAATAGCTCTTTCTAGTAGAGCTGAACCCATTGATCGGACTCGAGATCCATACGAACCCTTTCCCGCACCTAGCATCCTGATTTCTCTATCGATGCGATAGCGACTTAGTAAGTCATATCGCGGCATGAACAACGTAATCTTTATAATAATTAATCTAAGTGGATTGATAAATAATTAGTATTTGTTCTCAATAATCACTTAAAGCTATAAGAGACGGACTTTCTTCTTTTACATATATCAATCTAGATAGAAGAGTTAGAGTCTTATACCCCATTACATATATTTGAATATATGTTGCCTCAAAATTAATTTTCCTAAATTCTTCTGCGCAATATGACAGTTTTATTGCGTTATTCTATCTTTGCCCTATCCTCAAAAATCTGACTCTGCCTAACTTTTTAGGAATTAACATACCCGACACTCACGCGCTACAACTCACATCACCATACGCCACAATCACTACTATCACTCTCATACAATCCACCAATGACAATAACTCATTCTATTTTGTACCAATCCTGCTCGACTTCCCAAATGGCTTGTACCTTGATCGTGTTTAGGGTTATGAGACCACATTAGAATACCGCGACCGCCTTTTATCTTTTTTATTAATTTTTGTTTTGTTATCTTACTATAACCGGCTTGGTCAATAAATTACTACTATTATTGTCACTCGCCTTGCCTCACTTTCTATGATCAGATAACTATATCCATAATATTAAACGCAGATATATTCCCTCTTATACTGCATCAAATTCCACCCGACTCCGGAATGATCTACTATACTCGGCGACCCCTAGCGGTCATACCCTGACGCAGTACTCTACTTAATTAGACTAGTACACGCGTGCCATGTCCACGTTTCTGATATAATATATACTATTAGTAGTATATAGCTTATTATCATTATTTTACTTGTAATTCTATATAGTATACGTATATATAATAATATATTAAATATATTATATATATGTAACTATATATATTATTATATATATATATATATATATATATAATATATTATATATATTTTTATACATTAATATATATAATATATTATATTATATATATTATGTATTATTATATAATATGTATATATAGTATATATTATATATATTAGGATATAATATATAATATATGATGATATAATATATATTATAATTTATATATTAATAATAATATAATATTTATATATAATTAAATAATTATAATTATATAATATATAGTTATAGATATATATTAAATATAAGTTAATATATATTAATATATTATCTATGAAGTGAGCAATAGTAGAAATTATCCTTGTTTTGCTTTTAACCTTTAAAGAAGGACTAAATGAAAAGAGTCAAATCTACCATATATTTTTTAGCGACAGAAGCCGCGCACTGCATGACTATACTATATAATACTATATTAGTTAATATATGATCATAATATTAATATAAATATAATATATATTATTAATATTATATATAATTATATATAGTATAATTATTATATATCGATATATATCATATATATATCATACTTACTTATATATATACTATATATTATATATTACTATTTATATAATAATTTAATATATATGTAATATATATATTGATATTTTTGATAAAATATTTCTCTATTTTTTATTGATTAAATTTAATCTATTACTTTCTGACGGATAATTTGAATAGCCTTGGGATCACTATCCATTCAAGTGGGCGGCCTCGGCAGCGATCAGAATGCAATCTTAGGATGTGAGGCGTACGCACGGACTTGATTTTGTATAGATCGATCGGAAAGATTATCACAGAGGAAGAGTGACGAATGACATGTTCCTCATGTAGTAGTGAATAACTATTTAATTCACCCACCAATAACAAGGAACCACAACGCATATGTACTGCACCGTAGTAACGTTCCCACACTTAAGGTGCGTAATGGTCATAAATCAGTTAAGCACACACAAGTCAAACACTTATTAATAACCGTGAGGTACTAATATTATTGTAATTGATAAGATAACTGTTAATCCATATCTAACGCACCTCATCAGCAGTGTGTATATTAAGGTAATTTGTTATATTAAACTAAATAATTATAACCCCTTAAAGTATTCCTTACTGCTGGGTAATTTTAGATAACTGGGCCTAGTCATGATGATAAACGGTACCTACTTAAGTGTTTTTTTTTGACGAATCATAACGCCACGATTGGACTATTAAAATAGTAATACTCATGAGTATGAGGCGCGAGAAATGTTTCATTGATTTATATAGATAATATATATTCTACTCTCACTACAAACAGGAAGTACCACAACGCAAATTCTCACCTAGTATACTCACACTCGGGTACGATTAGCGGTCAACAGTATATAAGACTAACATCAAGAGTGATAATATACTTATTAATAGGTAGTAATATGAATATTATGTGTAATTGAATATATATAAATACCTGTTTATCACTTTTTCTTATCAGAAATGAAATGGCATTAGCTAGTTAATTAGATATATAAATAATATACCATTAAGCTAATTTTATCACTCTTGCAGCTGGTGAATAATTTGAAACCTGAAGCCCTAGCAGATGACGTAGTTAATATTGTTTGCCGCACCGACACCACGATGGTAACTATAAGTAAGTAACAGCGCGAGAAATGTTCCATTTAGATATAGTATAGTAATATATTATAATCACCCATATTACCAGAATACATGATAGAGTCCAACTACAATACGCTACTATCATTTCACGCTGATTTTCACATACGTGGTACAGTTTATAACTACGGGTTTCAAAACAGAGTACACCAATAATAATAATACGTGGCGTAGATGCGTCAAAACTAGTTTTAACAAGGGTCTGATTTTTGAGTGCCTCGCTTTTTGGCCGTTTTGTCTCTGATCTGACCCGGTATCTTCGACGCGTTAAGACGCCGCGTTGAAAGTTACTTAGGGGTGAGTGTGTGCAATTACCTTTATACTACTTTTGACTCTTTGAAATCCAAAATTTGGTAGGGTAAGGTTTGGAGAATGTTAAATGTAGCAGATAGGGAGATTAGAATGTGCTTATATAACTTTTCAATTTTCATGTTAAGTCAAGGAAATTTAAATTTAGGTAAAGGATTTGATTGTATAGTCTGATAATATATATGATACCATTTTTTAGTTATGTTATTAATTATACATATTTGAATAAATATGTACAAACTATATATAAAGTAGGATATGTTGCGTGAGAAAATATTTGGAATTTGTGAGTTGAGGTTCAAGCTACTTCTAAAATATAATTTTACTGTTGCTGCTTTTATTATTCAGTTTTATTAATTTATTTTCTGTTTATTTAGTAAAGAATGAAAAATTTTATTCTTCTTACTTTCTCCTATTTCAAATTTATCATAGATATATAACATTCAATATCGACATATTTAGTTATTTTATTATATTTTTATATATTCCCAAGAACTTTTTTCTCTGTGCTTGCTGAGCAATGACAATCCTAGTGGTCTATCTTACGTAAATCGAATTTAAATGGTGTTTTTATCCACTAGTCCCAAACTGGTTTTTGTGGCAAAGTAAGTTCTACAAACTCTTCTGGCATTTAGCCAGATAGGTGCAACACTGAAACTCGATCATCCTTACCAATTTGTGCAACAGGTCTCGCCATTGCCGCTCATGAAGTACAGTTTGTATTAAGACCAATCATTCTCATCATCCTTGTCCTCTGTATTAAAAAACAACTAAGGAAACTTCGGTGAATACAAGTAAGTTTCGCATATGTGGGTTAGGATGCTTAGTTCTCTTTTTGCAAGACCAAGACTTCATTTTATAAGATAAATTCAGCCTAAAAGCTTTATTTTCGTTTTTCATACATACTGGTATTCTTTTATAGAGTCGCCGATTCTGTGATTTTCATTGGTCCCTTACCATACTAAAGATATGGAAAACTCTTATTGTGCCCTTAACCGCCTTTTGTGCGCTATGTCAGCTGGAGGCATCTTGTGAGTATGTAAACTACTAGGTTGCAATTTTGGAGACAGTTCTTCATGTTCTCCTCTATTTGGTCTTGATATTTTATTTTCCTAAGACTATTTTTCCTGGGATAATGACTCAGAGATATATAATTATTTGAATAATAGGATAAGAAGAAGGAGATGTAGAAAATAACAATTGAGACAAACGATGTTGAAAAAATAGGCGTTATTTCTTGTTAATATGTCGTGCGCGAAAATCTGAATAATGCTAGAGACGAAATCAGTATGACATCTTAGGTTTGATAATATTTTGGATTATTAATAGCAAAAATAGTTAGTTATATTCGGACTTTGAGATAAATAATCCTTCCATCTAGTTAAGTCCTTATATAATAGAAAAAAAGCTTTAGTCTCCTAAGTCAACTTCTTTGGTATGATTCAACTATATACGTACATTGACAATCCAAAACTAATATAGAAATATATAGATTAAAATTTCTAATAAAATAAGAATTCATAATTTAAAGTCCATAAATTACCACTTAATAAGGTTAATAAAAAGTTACATTGAATTGATAAAAATTTAGAAACAGACTACATGTTTTATTTAAATCTATTTCTACAACCTACCTATGCAAAATTCAGATGACTGTTTGAAATCTCTTCCAGATTGAATTATAAGTATATTAGTTATATTAAAGCCGTTTTCGTACGTGAACATGGGACTCAATAAAAGTAATAAAGATAGGATCAAGAGAAAATGTCGCTCACTATGTAAAAATCTAAAGAACTAAATAATGAAAATTATAGAGACATATATGTATAATTGTTGTTAATATAGTTTTGAAAATATGCGTATCTGTTCCTGTGAATCTTAAGTTTAATAAAGGAATATTCCCCATAAACAATTATTAACGTCATAAAATAAAATTAGTTCTTGATTTTTCACTCGACTAATGTAAATTTATCTTAAAATAAAAAAACTCAAATATTTCTGAGATTTCGAGATTCTTTAAATTTTGGCTAAGTTATCACACTTTTGTTTGAAAGTATTTGGATATGGGATAATAATTCGAATTTATACCTAAAGTTTCCGACGTCAATAACCTTAGGCTATTCATCGAAGAAAGAATTAATTATAATCAAAATTTTTCAACTGTGGTCTCACATGATTTCTTTTAATACTAAATAAAATTATCTCTTAATAATACATTGATGGTTAATCATAATCATAGTCATAATAATAATACCAATTAAATATTGAAAATTCTTAACAAGTGACTCAAACTTTATTCATTGCAAATAGAGTAATTTTCACGAAGATCGGAGAGTAAATTTGTTGTCTCATGACTTGAATTTGCGCCGAATATATGAAATTTTTGCTTTTTATTATTTTATTTACATCTTTAGTTTTTTTACCTATATCTTTTCATTTTCTCAGCCTATGGTGTGAGGCATTGCTCATTTATAACATACCAAGATCCATGACGACTCTTTATCTCGATTCCATTTGTGATTAGATTAAGTAGGGTGTGTATAAGCCCTCTCTCTATAGAAGGGCATTTCGACAATTAAAAATTTTACTTTTTCTAATATGCTCTATTATAATCTTTCAGATTGAACTTCGGTTTAAGAATTATTTTATTTGACCTCTGATACTAAAATTAATTTTGTTAGGAAAAACAAATCAAATTCTTGTTCTCTGCTCTGGCTCATCAGGTTCCTTCTCTATTGTCGAATACTCTCTGAATGGGTTAAGTTACGAAGAGCGCCTCTACAAGTTATGTAGGGCTGCAGGCTCTTACTCCTAGTTGAAATGTCTGCTGTATGTTCACTCCTCGGTTAAAGAGTTGTGGAAAGAGTATCTTCACGTATTCGTAGTTTTGGTGTGACGCCAATATCAGTATAAATTGGCAGTAAGTTTCTTTAGGTTTTGTAGATTTGTAGACTAAATTTGTCTTTCAAAGACCTGTATATTAGATGGATTAGTTTATGTATCGTGTCTCATTGTTTGCGTGACGATATGTGTCCAGTTGGAGTTGTTAGTGGATGGTGGTGTTAGTTGGATTTGTTGGGAGTTTCACAGGCAAGTTGTTACCTGATGCGAGCATGTTGAATTTGGCAAAGTTATTGACGTTCTCGAGCTCAGAGTATCAGGGAGTTTCTCAGATCTAAGCTTTGTCAGTATGTGGGCTAGATCCACACTATTATATCCAACCTTTGCTGTACAACATCTTCGCTCACGGAATAGAGGGAAGAGAGATTACCTCTGCGATAAATCTGCAAAGTACTAAGACCTACGGAAACAGCAGGTTAGTACAGTACTGTGTGCTTTCTCACCAGCGGAATGATCAATAATTTGTTTCAGATCATTTTGGATTCTTAACCTAATATTTATTTTTTATTCTCTCTCTCGGATACCCAATTTAAAGATAGGGTTCAAGACAAATAAGTTCAATTATAATCTGGTCCTATTGTTCTCTAAAGTTCCAAATAGTGTTGACCACACAGTTGTTAGTATTAGCACGAATAACTTATATCTGTCTCAAACTTATCTTCCTGCATGAGCTAACAGTCTTAAGTAGTTACATCCATATGCCACCACTGTGATGAATTTAACATTAGGGTTCCATTGGGTATAGTAGAGTAGTAGTTTACTTTTACATTTTAAAGAGTGGTCTGACACATAAATTTAATGAACTCCCTCATAATAACCCTTATACTTTTGTAGACGCGAATGCTTATAAAGTTTACACGCATTTAATTTACAGAAAGGGTAGCCTTATTATAATTTTTTATTGTAAATATATATACTAATCAAACGAATTTGGTATTTAAGACTTTATAGCCTCAATCGTAAAGGTAGATAGCCCCTTTGTTCCTTCTTAGTGATTATATTCTTGCTTAAAGTTGTCAAGAAATGTGATGGATATATTTACTTATGTAGGTTTTGAATGGATATATTTTGTTTAATTTAAACAAAAATTTTATTAAGATTTTGCTCAGTCATATTTATCATATTTATGAGTAATTTACATTTCCTCATATAATATCCCTAAACAACGTAATTTCATTACAGTTGGTGCCTACGGCAGTGCGGAAGTTTCCATTCACAAGAATTAATACAGGTGCCAACAATACTCGGGACGGCATTAGCACTGCCATTTGGCATTAAACATAAAATATGAACCAGACCATCAATTCAATGTGTCAGTAGGGTGTTGTTCGCAAAGGATAATGTATTAATTTATCAACTAAGGCCGGAGGCTCATTAATTACAAATTTATTGCCATTGTTGATAACTTTAAAAATCATCTTTTTTTTTCCTTTTTAGATATTTGTTATTTTCTCTCTTTAATATATATGATATATATTAATATATATTATTATATATTAATATTGATTATATCAACTAGTCAATAATATATAATATATAATATATATCATATATACTATATATAATATATATATATATATATATATATAGATATATTATTATATATTATGTAATATATATATATATCATATATATTTATAATATAATTTAGTAATTATTATTTTAATATTTATATACTAGTATATAGTATATATATATATAATAATATTATATATATATATATATATTATATATATTATATATAATTATTATATACTTAATTTTATATATATTATAATATATATTATATATATAATATTAATATTATATTTATATATTATATATATATATATATTAATTATTATATTATATATTATTATAGTACTATATAATATAATTATATATTAATTATATTTATATATAAATAATTCTATAAATAATATATATATATTAATATATATATTTATATATATATATATTAAATATAATATAATATATAAAACTATTATTAAATATATATATTACTAATATAAAATAATAACTATAATCATATTCAGCTGTAAATGTCAAATTCTACTAAAAAGTATAATTAATATATGTCAGACTACAGGAATATAAAATATTAATAAAAAAAAAAATAAAATATATTATATACTATAAATATATATTAACTAAATAAAATAATGTCAGTGAATATGTTACCATTAATTGATTCCATTTCTGTTAAAAGAAGATATGAAAATAAAAAATATATTATATAATTAAAAATATTTAATAGATCTATTAATCTAAAAATAATTCTACATTGCCCTTAAAACCAAAAATTTAAATAATACTTATCATAAATAAGAAATAGAGAAACAATGGGATTATGGCAAAAAGAAAATTAGTGCTATAGAGTGATCATCGAAAAGAAGGACTTTTAAAAAGATAAAGATAATGTAAATTTAAAGCGTAATTATAAGTTAGATATAAAATAGCGTTTACTTAAATGTAAGTCATAAATCTTATATGGATGGCAATACATAAACGTACCATTATCAAAACTCTTGACAACTCTTCGTCAAACGATCAACTATATGGTATTAACAAGAAAGAGTAATTTAAAATAAGGTCAGATAATAAGTAAAAAGAAAAGATCTGATAAGAAAAATATTTTTCTTAAGTAAATTCATTATATTAAATTTCTTAAATAAGCTGATATAAAAAATAAGTAAATTGATATATGAGATCACAGACATTTTATTTAAAAGTTTTAAATACTAAAAATAAATATAAGATAATATTCTTTATTATTCTTAAGTTTACCTGATAAGGCTTAAGTATCCTAAATATATTGGGAAAATTTTTCATTGGTACACCTCACATTTGTAGCCCCCATATTCCTTAAATTATAAAGTTTGAATCATAAAATATTATCTTAATTTTTCCATTGGAACCTCAAGAATTTTTGTAATGTGCGTAAAAGATTTATATAACTTACCGTATATGACTTTTTATATGATTTACGGTACTAATTAGACATCAGTCTCATTAAATTCAGGTGTTTTTCTTTGTATGTTCTGTAATTCATTGTTTACGATAGCGTCTTATAATTTATTAATTTATTTCAGAAATTTAAAATTTCATTGGAAACATTATTATCTATTATTTATATTTGTATCTGAACACTGATATTATCGTAATCTCCAATATTACTTTTCAAATGACTTTTTAAACTATTGTTAGAATATAACACATAAGATTGAGGTCTATTACGCATCATATAAAAATATTTACAACTATATTTAGTTTTTTGATTTTTTTGAGTTAAAATTGTATACTTTATATGTGCAAGAGTATTTCGAATTCTAAATTCAATATAAATTTTTCTCTCCTTCTTTATTTATGATAAGATTGTTAAATTTGAGGAGGGATTCATCTAATAAATTATTGTTACAGCAATTAAAATTATGATTAGAAATAGATGCCCATTTACTGTAATGTATATATTTCAAGTATTGAGGTGGGTGTGAGGTCCATTTCGATAACAAAACATTAATATGTATATAGAAGTTAGATTACGGATAAATTGGATTATGGGTGAGTAGGTTTTGGACAGAACCTCTATCTTGCTCAAACTTCTAGACTCTATTCAGGCCACAGAAAATTACACCTGAAAATGGACGTATTCAAGAGGTTCAAATATTTAGAATACTATGCGGTTTTGCTTTTTTAATTACCAAATCAAATTTTTAAACTGATCATTGTGATCAATGTCAAGTTCTGATCTTGTTTGTGTATAGTGGGCTTAAACAATGGTGTCCCAAAATTTACCCAATATTATATCCTATTCCCATCTATAAATAATAAAAATAATACATAAGAGAATGATAAAATTGTTAGTGCCTCTCCTGTTAAATAAGTAAGGCTCTCTTTATATGCCTAAAATTTTTTTCATAGTATTGTGGTTCGACTTAAGATTTACGTTTACAGTTGACATTTATTAGTGCTGAATAATATATTTAATTTATGTAAAGTTTACCAGCCTTAAGGAATATGGGTGAGGGCTAGAGGGTATGGGGAATTGCTTCACTTGGTTGTACCCTCATACTCGAATCAATAGTGACTTGCTTTGTATACAAAAGAATGAAAATTCTATGTACTTTTTGAAATATAATTGATTGTTCATGATATTAGATATATTATATATAATATTATATATTATATATATATATATATATATATATATTATATATAATATTATTTATTATATATAATTAATAATATATATATATATAATATAATATATTATATATATATATATTATATTATATATATAATATATTATATAAATTAGAGAGACTATAATATATATATATATGATAATATGATAATATATATATTATATATAATAATATTAATTATATATAATATATATTATTTATAGATATTTAATATAATTTTTCTAAGCTAAGCAATAAGCAAAATAAGCTATAAGAAAAATAAACATATCTTACCTTGTAAAAAATGCTTATTGAAATTTATCCATAGGGGGTGACGTAATAAATTGATTTGGACCCTTATACATTATGACTACCGCCCCCTCACTCCCGTGACGCCCGATGTTATATTATATTTATTTAATATTATATATTATATAGTATTACAATATTATAATTATATTATATTAGTATTTATAATATATATATATAATATATTATTAAGTTTTTTGATTTAACTACATACCATACTCTAACGGTGCAAGTAGCTACCGATTCAGGGAGTGCATAGGTGTTATGGCTACTAACTACTAAAGTTATTAATTTCAATTTATTTATATAACTAATTTATTTCCACTATGAGATTATTTTGAAAAACAAAAATCGGCGGCAGATATATATGCCACAGACGTCAGAATATGCGAATGGCATATACATGGTATATAGGCTATTGCAAGTATTGCAAGGGGAGGCTTGGAAGGTGGAACCCCGCTGACCTGCACCTCAGTGAGCACAGATCCAAGGGAACTGTGGTAGAGGCAACTTTCCATGTGATATGGCCGGGAAAAGCATAAAAGAACATTATCAACCAATTGGTGCAGCCTCGGCCACAGGCTGCGCCGCACACCATCGCGCCAATGCGCATTATTGATGAGAACATTATTGGGATGATAGCGTTAACTCGGCAAGCAAGTTCTCCTTATACCCTTTTAAAATAGCCTATGAGGTCGGCAGACTTCAAGAATGACAATATATCCTTGCCATACGAATCATTATGTGGAGCTATACTGGGAGGGGCGGTTGGTCTAAAAGGTGGTTTTTGTGGGTGAGGCCGCTGAGCCCACTTAAGATTATGGTTTAGCTTTTCCTTGAACCACCCGCACGCGGGTGCTTATTGCGTTTTAACCTTTATTCATGAATAAGAGCATAAAATGCAAACACCAACATCGCGTCCGCTAGATACGAGGGTTCATATAATGTTTTGATACTCTGTGGAGAATCTGGATAAGAACTCAGAGGATCAAGTTATTTATGAATGATTCGTTTGGACTTTATGTGGTGTAGCTCGGTACTCCTTATGTTAACATGAAGGCAATAGAAAAAGTTCGATTGCACTATCTCAGCCCTAACCCCTCTCCCGTATGACTCGATGAATCGGAAAGATTTTACTGCTATTAACAAGGCGGCATGATAGACCCTTGTTATACTGGAGTAATGTAACTGAGAAAAGGCATACAATAAAGTCTCGTAACTACTAACAGAATCTAGCATAGTTTCATGGAGGCGGTCTTTCTAAATCACATTATGTGTTTTCGGTTTTTATAAGGATCATTTTTTTTTATTCTCCATTATGATATATATAATTTACGGTACTATGAAAGAGTAATATATTCTTCACACAGTTTCCCTAATATTTCATTTTCATCAGTATCAGAAAGTTTATCCGTTCTTTTCCTTTTGATTTGTTTAGCTCATTTCACTTTTATTAAATAGAATTTAATTTTATATAATAGGTTGATATGAACAACCCAACGGTAGAAAATTCTATACTCCAGACCATCAGCGAGAAAAAATCTGAAGAGAGAAAAATGAAGTAGAAGGCCAATAGAGAATAATAGTAAAAGAGTTAAGGTAATAACAGATATTTTTGATATGATACCGATAACCTTGTAAGTAAATCACATACTACTATTTTGTACATGAAAATATTCGCATATAGAAGTGATATAAAGTAATACTCACTATTACAAAACCCACATGACAGAATCCCATATATTAAGTGGATCCTCTACACCCGCGAACTGTAGAAAAAGTCGGAAGCTTTGAGCACACATATAGTAAGATTTGCTCATATGATGAGCTGAGTGTGAACATTCGTGCAAAATATTCAGGCCTTAGGGCAGATTATATTGACTGCGCTTAGCAGAACGGGCTAGAACTGGCTGTTAGTAAGGTTCATATACCATATTTTTTCATTTTATGAAAAGTTAATGGGGAGAGGAGTGACAAAAGGCAGCATCCCGCTCTCAGTGACATCGGTGAACGTATTCTTACTAAAGAGCGGAAACCAGTGAATTCGAAGCCTGTACATAGAACAGTATGCAGCACCAGTAGACTAATAGAAGCGATCGCGCGAATAGACCTTTGTTAGCTTGAGTTGGAATCCCGATGGAAGGAATGAGGACCAAGCCATTGGAGCGAGATATTAGTTATTCGCTGTAGTCCAACCAATAACACAGAAGGAAGTGTTTTAAGAATTCAAAGACTCTTGAGTATATCAGGAATTTGTAATAGTCTCAATAAGTGCAGATTAGGGATCCCAACAATAAGTAGAGCGAAATGTAATTAGGACGCTGATCATAAGATGCAGAAGATCAGAGCCGGCTGGTAATCCCTTGTTGTCGGGTTAGTATGGAGGAATGTGAGTCACCATATGTTGGCAGTAAGGATGTTGAGAACACATTGCACATTGAGGGAACATTAGTGCTTAATGGTATTTAAAAAAAATAAAGATACCAAAAACTAGATTCGCGGCTGAGCTTTGTTGAGATAATACCTATATATTGAATGGAATATGAATCTGGAGGGGTCAAGAGACGCGAAAGAGGCAAAGAGATCTCGAACGTATAAAGTCTCACTGCTTCTTGCGTTTTTCAATGCTCGATTATAACATCGCTTCAGTCGAGATGTAGGATCTTATTGGGACCAACTCAGCCGCGAGACCGAACAGTCTTGATATACACTCACTGCATTCAAATGATATGAAAGTCTAGTTGGAGTTCCATAGCTTAGCCCAACAGCAGTTCTAGATAATTTTGTGTGTTCAATACTAAAGGTAAAACATACAAGAAGGCACCTGAGAGAGAGAGGAGACTTAGATCGGAGAGAGTCGAATCGGACTGTGCTTAATAAGAAAGAATTCAGTTCCAGACGAGGAACTTTAATAAAAATAGCTGTGAGTTTTGGAGGGTAAAAAATATTAGATAGATGCCACGAACACCGAAAAGAGATTTAAGTACATCCGTAATATATACACGATATCAAGATGATGTTTTACTTAGAGCTAGGAAGAGCTCGCATCTCACTAAGAGTATCGCTATATAAGAGAAGGGAAAGGGATTGATTTACAGAAGTATTGTTATAGTACATCATTTTTTAGCGACACTAGAAGGCCTAACTGTTTTGTTTATCAGTGAGCTCCATCCATAAGCTTGATGAGGTTAGTAGCAGACATCCTGTGGGACGATGACTGATTGATAAGGGCGGCTCGTGCTCTGTCTTTGGTTCGGTCTCGATAAATCTTCATCCTGCAGAAGAGACGTCCGCTTAGCGAGTTATGTGAAGACAGCCGGACGGATAGGCTTAGTGGTGAAACGAGTAAATAATTTCCATCTACCGATACGCGCTGTTACTCTAGCCTGATATTAAGTGCCCATGAGAACAAGCCACGGTATCGCAACTCATGAGATTATGAGTATATAGAGATATGAGTGATTTAGTTCGAGTAAGATATGATAAATTACTAGCTACCTATTCCTATAGACAGACTAGATTTGAGTATACCCACTTTAGGTAGTGCATAATCACGGCGTCATCAGAAGTTACTCACAAGGCTTGTCATTCCATTTATTAAGTTTAGTGCGTAGAATAGCGACGCAAGACCCCTCAAATCAATATCAGCTACGATCAATAGTGTCTCAGAAAAATTAACGCAAGCGAGCAGGATGGTGAATTAAGCGTGGTGAGATGAGTCAAAGTAATTGAATAATTAAGTAGATTAATAATGATTTAGTTGTTGGATTCAGTATTTACTATCAAATATAGTAGAGCGAATAATGTAGTATAATAATATGTATATTTATTAATGATAAGAGAAGGTACTAAGTTGATGAAACCTAGTTCAAGTTGATGTTACAAGATTAGTTTTGGCACTGAATTCCGTGAATATAGTGTGTAATTCTCACTTTATTATAGTGTTATTGCTCTATATAGATTTATACTGATATATTATGAAGGTAAATATGGTATCTGAATTATATATTCTGCCTAGCTTATACTATGTCTCCTTATTGCCTACAGAAGTGTGCAAAGTTATGAAGTAGTTATGCTCTCCTGTATTTGTTTCGAGAGTGAGTATAGTTATAAGATATAAACAATTTATCTACAACAACTTATGATAATATATATAGAGGACTTCAGTATTTGGATGAGAAAATAGAGTCTAAAGCTCATCGTTGTGTAGTGAGAAAGTAAGAGTTAATAAAAGTAAGTTATAGTTAGCTATTAGAAAGAATGTTTAGATAATTATTGTGGTCTCAATTGAAGGTATGATAAAACAAGTTATGCAGAAAGTAAGGTCGAGTTTACTAGTAATATTAAGTAATGTGAAAGATAAAGATTTCTGAGCCAAGAACATCGGTAAAGTTAGGAATATATCTGAGATATTCACAGACGTTAGTTAGCAGGTAGTAATACTAGTAATGATTTCTATATAGGGCACATACTTCCACCCTTATTATTAGGCTCAGGACTTAAATTATTATGATATACTAGTTATTATTAATGAGTATATGGATACATTATATTAAACGAGTTATGATAGGATTGAAATTTATTTGCCATATGGCTGAGTGCCTCAGAATTACAAGGAGGCATAAAGGTGTTAAGGGGTACTAGTGAGTATTTAAGTAAGATAGGTGACTATTTTCACAAGGGCTCTCAATAGATTAGATATATTTAATAAGCTCGCGGGCATGCTGGGGTAAAGTTAACATAAAGTCTGACGTACCTATCGATACATAATATGGCCTATCTTTACAACATACATACAGCACACACCATCTCAGATCATACACTACATAATACTGAAGATAATAATAAGGAACCAAAAACTTAAAACATAAAGGGTAAAAAAGGGATTTAAAAATAAAAAGATAGATATAAACATACCTCATTAACTCTAAGAGATTACGCAAACTCGCTATCATGAAATACCGCCATCACGTTCTTATAACTCGCATCTATTGACAGTTAATACAATATAAACAGAAGACTCCTAATAATTGACGGGATCCGCTAGCCGCTATCTGCTGATCTCTCATCTAATAAAAAACCGGACACATTTTATCCGCTGAAAATCAAGAATAAATCACTTCGCAGTCTTCTCTATTCTTTGGAATTCAACATTAGGATGTGACTTGCTCGGTAGCTCGTGTTGTTTCTAATTTGATTAAATTGCAATTAGAAAAATATATATTTAAATTAATTTTTTGTTACACCCCTTAAAACTGTTATATCAATAGAGGAGTTAGTAGAGGATAAAATAATAGATATTTTTAATGTAAAATATCTTCTCTCTATTCTGTAAAGCGCCTAAACGTCATAGACCTCGCCGAATATAATATTACATGGAATAAAATAATAACGATTAAATTACTCTGAGATTTATATAATTTATATGAATAGCTTGTATAGACTAAAACATATAATTATTTTTTGATATAATAATACACACATACACTTTAAATTTATTAATAATTAAAACAATAGTACTTATAATAATATAACCGATAAATTAAAATGAAGAAATGATAGATAACTATTCAAACTAAAGGGAGCTACTTTATATATATACTGTATTATATTGCAAGGAGCTGAGAATGGCATTCGTTATACTATTAGCTATATACTATATATAATATATATAATATATAAATAATATAACTATAATAATATTAATGAATAATATATATATATTATAAGTTAATAATGATAGTCCTTACTTTATAGTATATTATCAATATAATATATAAAATATAAATTATATAATAACATTAATAATATTATTATAGTATAATATAAATATATATATACTATATATATATATATATATATATATAATATATTTATTATATATATATATTATTGGGTTTATAATATATAATATATATAATTATATTAAATAATAATTCAACTATTTATATATATATATTTTTATGTTATCTATAAATATTATAGTAATTATATATATATATTATATAATTAATGAAATTAATAATTAAATATTATATAATATTATTAATATTTTTTTATATTTTATTTATATATTTTAATTTATATATATATATTACATTATTATTAATATATTTTCTATATATATAATATATCTATTATATAATAGATATATATATAGAATATACCTCATATTATCTATTATATTATATATATATATATATTTAAGTAGTATAATTAATAATATAAAATAATAATAAATAATAAAATATATTTATATATATATATTAGAATAATTATCATTACTTAATATACTATACTATATACTAATTTATTATAGTATATCATACTTTAATATTATATCTTCTTATTCAGAGCAAAGTCGTAGGCTACTTATTCATTAAACATAAAAGTGCTTGACTATACCTTTCATTTGGATTTCTCCTACTTGAAAAAGTCTTTTCTTAGACTTATACTTACCCAAAAAATGACTCTCTAAACTCTGTATTAAATTCAATTCACTTTACCCTTCCTTCTTTATGTCTGAATAAATCTTTAGGAATGGGCTATCTGTTTTGTTAACTCTTACCAACTGTAAAAAGGTCTCAATCTCTTCGGCACTTCCTGATAATTTATTACCTCTTTATAAACTCAAACCCTTGGACGATATCTGGGCATTCCTCGCTTTACCTTCCTTCTTTATTCTTCTTTACAGGGTGTCCTTTATAATGTTATTCTCTTTGCCAGTAGATTACTATTTTATCGGTTAGTTAGATGCATTGGCTTCGCTGAGATCTGTTATATAATGGAAGCGTTAAGGGTGAACAGTGGAGCGCAGGTAGGCTCGGAATGGCATTCCTCCCCAAGTTTGAGGGATGAGAAAATGTGCTTACGTGCTGACTCTCCTACTCCCTACGTCTCATAAACTGATATATTTGCTCTATGTGTCTCTTATAGTAAAACTATTTTCCTCTCATAGTAGTGTTGGAATGCACGCAACTAATGTTCCGGAATTAAAACCTATTCACTCAGATAACAAAGGATAGACCGCTCTGATACCTTTAGATCTATCGTCACCCTATAGCTTCTCACTTATGATATATTCTAATCAAATGATACTTATTGATAACCTCTATGTAAGTTAAATAAGCTGACATTTCTTGGATCATATGAAATCTCATTCTCTTCTCATAAGTCAGTCTTTCTTATTAGGTGTTTATGTGGCGTATCGGAAGATAGGTCATACTGGCCGGATCTACTTATCTAGCTATTTAATTACCGATTTTATAGGTTTTCAGCTATACTTTAGGAACTTAACGGGGAGACTTCGTCGTGGAAATGGCGCTTGACGATATCCAAAAGCATTTGACCGGAGTATTTAGATTATGGAGCACGCGTCCCATCTGCATCCCAAGGAGCTCCTCATTCCGTTTGGGGTTTCCTCCTTCTCGGTTGCTTACATGGTCTAGCTTCTCTTTTATGGTGCTGAATGTTGCAAAGTCGTCTCCAATCTAATTCATATGCGAAATTGTCAATTCAATATTTATACGTGTATGGTATTACATTAGTTCACTCAGGGTTCTGTTACTTAATCTCTACTTTTATTCTTACTTATTTCATGTAATGATCTTCTCACCTGATGCACATTTCATAACTCTATCCACTTCATAGTAAGCCGATGACTCGACCCGTCTTACTCTATTTAACGTCAATTACAATTACTGGTTACTTCGTTTTAACATTCTAATGTATAATGCACTCTCGTTCTTTAAACCTGTTCCGTATACTATTTTGGCTCGCTGAATCTGTAGATTAGAATTTATCGCGAGTTTGGTTGAGTCGTTCTCAAAGTCTTGTATGAAATTTTCAATTCTTTTGAAAAAAATTAGCTTCATAACTTATTCTTACTCAAAATCTCCCTCTCTATAATCAACCTCTTTTCTAACTTATTATATATTCCTAATATTCTTTCGTCGGTTCTCTAGTCTCTCCTAGCTTTGGACAATATAAAATAAACATAATTTATATTACTTTGGCTTTCACAAAACAAAAAATTTTGTACTTGGGAAGTAACTACAACATCTACTTATTCTCAAAGCAGAGTTGCTATAGGGCTTATTTAGGTCCTTACAAAGAAATTACTGGGAGTTCTGTAGTTTTAGAACTGCGAGACTTTTTTATTCCATCTGTTCTGTATACTTTAGCTATACAAGGTTCTCATCCGCACTTGCATGTGGTGGATGTACTGTTCTCATATCTGGTGGGCTCTGTTTGTCACCCAGCTCTCTTGGATAGGGTTCGAGTACAAAAAGACCAAAAGCTTAATAAACTGTCTGTACTTTCAGTGCACTTGACTCTCTATTCTTGCGGCTACGGAAGATTGGATTGTTACTTTATCTTCGTTCTATAGGTCCGCAGCGGCAGGGTGTTCGATCGGAACTTAAAACTCGCGTACCACCACCTTTACGGGACGCCCTCGTTAGCACAGGGGTTGCTGTGCTAGCGCACGTGTTTTGTGTTAGATATTGAGTAACTCCAGGTCTAGTTCGCTGCTTTGCTTTCTTCTTTCCTGCACCTTCTGTTCTGTGGAATTCTCTTCCATCTATCTGTTCCTGCTGGAATTTAATCTCTCTCACTTAAAGCCTGCGTCTGTGCTCATCTGCGTTCTTAATTTGGCGCTAGGCGGTCATGAAATTTTATGGAGGGCAGCCCCCTCCCTGGATAGGGCTCTGCCCGTGAGTGGTTGGTGACAACGGAATATAGTATATATATTATTATATATATATACTATATAAATATATAGTATATATTATATAGCTACAATATATATATATATATATATATTTATATATATATACTATATAATATATATATATATGATATATATTGCTATATAATATATATAATATATATATATTATATATATATATATAATTATATATCTATATATATATATACTATATATATTATATTATATATTAATTAATTATATGATATATAGTATATTATATATTAATACTAAAGAGATATATCCCATATTATATATATATAATTAATATATTTATTATTATCAGTGATATTATTATTAATTAATTAATGCATAATTAATATATATATTATTAATATATATATATTCATATTATTATATATATAGATATATATATAATTTATATTATATATATATATTAATCATATTTATATATAATATTAGAGTATATATATTATATTATAATATATAGATATTACCTATATTTTATATATATATAATATATATATATAATTTTAATTCAATACTTCAAAGAAGTATAAAAGCATTATTACTCAGTCAATCGCGCATCCGATTCCGCTGAGACTAATATTTACCTCTTCTATTAACTTTTTTAGTAAATGTAACTTATCAGGATCATAAATTACCCGCTCCGCGCAATCCTTCATCTTTTTAAGATCCAGCATCCCGCTAGATCCGCTATCCGCATAAACTAGGGTCAAATGTTTCGACCATGTCCTGGATTACCATCACTCTAAGTAGATATTAATTAATAATAGTATATTATATATATATATTAATATTAATATATATAGTTAATATATATATATATAATATATATATATAATATATATATTATATTATATTATTATATTATCATATATAATACTAATATTTATTTAATTATTATATACATTAATTAAAATATTATATAATATATAATAATATTTAATATATATATATATTATAATTATATTAAATATATAATAATATAATTTTATAATATTAATTACTATTATTATATATTATACTATATTTAATTAATATGATAATAATATATAGTATTTTATATGGGGTTGCAAAGGCCAACTCACGCGTCCCCGTAGTGCCAGCCCGCGGAGCTACTAAGATGGACACCAGAGGTTTGTCACTCTGGAGTTAAAGGTAGATCAGGAGCTAGGATAAGGATATAGGCTATCTAGGCCAAGCCTAACTTTCACCTAGATTAATATAACTGACTGTCCGAACTCTTAAAGGTTCGCATGAGCTCTCGTAAGCTCAGGAGATCAAGAATAATAGTTGACGGACGACTTACGGCGAGATTTACGGAACATGATCAGGAAAACACTTTTTAAGTAAAACATTTCCCTTGAATCTTTTATGAAATATGTGAATATTAAGTGAAATATATGATATAGAATGATAACCTATGGGAGGATAAAGAGTTAAGAGGAGACTAATCAGGTAGTAATTACATTCATGAAGCGAGAGTGAAAGGATATGAGATATGTTGGGGATGGTGTGAGATGAGAGTGAGGGGTGTTAGAGGGAGGGTTAAAGTAAATTAGAGAGATAAGGATATTGTTCTAAAGTTAATATAGTGGTATATGGCTCCGAGAGAGTTGGGAAGATGAAGACAAAGCATGGACCGGAATTTTCATAAAAATTGGTATATGAAAGTTTGTCTCGGGCAAAATAAGATGTAGGTGTTTTCCAAAAATGACTCATTCATGGTCCACCATGTTCTCCTCAGAAAGTAACAACAAAGCAATTAGTAAGGCATCTGAGAAGATCTAGACAATAGTCGCGCATATTGAAGCCATAGGATCCTGGTAGTAAAGAGAAATATTTTAGGGCAAAAGCTCATAAACTTCAGATTTCTCGCCAATTTCCATCAGAGTGTGAACTACTTCACGCAGGTAGGAACAAAACGTTAAGATTTATATGTCAGGAAAGACAATTAAAAATTGATAGGAGTGAAAGAAAGGGGTAAAAAGTGGATTGCCGATATCTAAAGAATGCAGAGAGGGATGCGAAGAAAAGAGTAAGAACGTTATGCTTCAATAGTGTGTGTGAGGATGATTTCGTTTATGAGGCATACCGTTCTCTTGCTAGTGAAAGAGTTCATAAGAACGAGATGGTATGAGGAGTTCCTAATATGTGTAACCATATATGTGAATGAGAAGATACTTGAACATGAGAGTTCGAGTTTTAAGAAAGGCGAAAATAATATGATCTTATCTATAATGTTGGGTTGGAGGAAACTGAAGTAGCACTAAAGGTTATAAAATGATAATCACGAATGATAATAATTTATTTTTCAAAAGCACAAGAGAAGTTCTGCCACATGCTCTTTACGAGGTGGATACTATCAAGAATTTGATATCACCTATATCATAGGCCTGAGATCTCAGTATTCACATTGCAATGACAACAACTCCTCCGCTTAACCAGGTCCAAAAAAAATAACAAGAGGTTGAATAGAACTGACATTAGGATATGTACTCACTCGGGAATATGAAAAGGGATACCGATGGTTAGAGATGTTAAAAGGTCTAGTGTAATCACTGGTGGAAGTTTATACCTTAGTGATGCGGATCATAAGTACTGGTAGGTATTACAAAAATAGAAAGAATTTAAGAAGAGGTTCGGGAATGGGAGGAGTACAATTTAATGAAGCAGGAATGAGAAGGCTAGAGTTGTACTCAGAAATCGCACGAAGAATTGTAGAAAAAGAAACTCAAGTATAATATTATCGAGATCTTAGAGAAAATTATTGAGGACTGCAAGGATACATGACTATAGCGATTGAGATCCCTTTGATGATTAGAAAATGTCATGAAGCTATTTATACTCCCTGCTTACCAACAAAGATCATTGACTAGTTTCATATTAATAAACTGGTAAAGAGTGTGACTTGGAAAAGGATAAACTTCAATATTAGAGCCTCAACAAAGTTACATGCATTATGGTATGAGTGATTTACTAAAATAATAAAATAGTTATTCATTCGGTGAACTATGAAAGTTCAATTATTTTATATACACGCATTGGTGGAAACTCAGTAAATAGAACGGTGTGATATAATACAGTCTCGAAATTAAAGATTACAGAAATCTAAGGAGTTAAATCTCAAAAATTATATGTTTAAATTACTGAATGGAGACTGAATCCCATGTGGCTTGAAAAGAAGAACTAGCTCCGGCATGTGACTAGACAATTATGAGAGGAGAGCGCAAATAATAGTCATGGAAGGCAAGGAATGATTGGAAATGAAATAAGACAGCGATTGCCTGAAAATCTCCATTAGAGAGGATGTTGCGCACAATCGAAAAAGTAAGAACATGGAGGTTCTCTGATGCAATTTGCCATTAACCAGATTGTTTTTTTTATTTGGTATGTTGTATTGTTATATATTACCATTTTAGCAGATATGTTGTCTTTTAAGGTATATATTTATGTAATTTTTAAAAGATATTATTAATTATTGCCGTGAAGGCTATACGGTAATTAATAGAATACCGAAATAACTCGTGACTAAGGATAAATATGGGTTATAATAAATAAAGAATTAGAACTACGGATTTGCTTATTCTAATTAATGTTTCAAAATAGAAAGCAATGAATGTAAATGAGAAAAATTATTAGTTTACCGTAATATACGAAAGACTCTGTCTAAGTATTTTTAGGTAATTAGGTGAGAATTTTATAGAGAACTCACGAGGACACGTGAGTTCTGTTAGATCAAGACGAGGGGAGCAAGAGAGGAAGTTAGGAGAAAGATGGAGCAAGGCGAGAAAGCCGCTATTCACTCAGGCTTATATAGAAGGAGGATAAATAGAAGGAGGGCTATAAGATCGAAGAGATATTGAAGTAAGTGATGCTCGAAAGGACACCAGTTTGATCGGGAGAGATTCTAGAGTTCGAAGTGGCTGTAGTGTAGTTATATTAGATAGAGATTGAGAGGAGGAGAGGAGATGATACGAAGATATAGATAAGAAAAAATCATCGGTTTGATTAACAGTATTAAAATGAACTAATAGTAGATATTGAGATGAAATAATAATAAGAGAAAGAGAATAAGAGTTTGACATAGGATTGAAATGTATGGGGCAAAAAGGACAATAATAAATGAAAAAGACACAAAAAAAAATAATAATAAGATTGAAGAATCTTTATACTTTATAAAGCCAGATTATATAATAAATATACTTAATATTAGCTATACTTTCTACTGTAATAAATATTGGTCAAAGTCAGTCAAATGGTCATGTGTGAGACTGCTTCACGATTGAGCTATCTTGTAGATTCCTCAGGGTTTCCTACAGCATGTCTTTTAATGTTAGAATGAAAGTAGTATACAATTAATCTCTGTTAATGTTTAGGCAACTTTTACATTTGTTAGTTATTGGAATTGGAACTAGAGAGCAAACGTAACATAATTAAATAAATATATATATATATTATATAATAATATATAAAGTTATTTTGATAGATAATAAAGCAATATATTGTGTTTATATTTATAATATCTATTTATATACGTTAATACAATTTATATATATATTATCTAATATATATATATTATATATATTCTATATATATATTATATATATTTATATATATATATATATATATATATATATATATATATATTATATATATATTATATATAGTATATAACTATACTCATATATACCTTTTGCCCCCTATATCTATAAATGAAATCCTGCTGTTATATACGCCATATTATTATAATCTATATATTATTAAGTTATATATATATATATATATATTATTGGTAATTTTAACTATATATATTATATATATATATAAAAATTTTATAAAGTATATTTTAATTTACTGTTTCATTTTTATTTAATCTACAATTCTCTATATAATAATATATATATTATATTTCTATATATATTATATATATAATAAAGTAGATATGAGTAATCAAGAAGTTTCGCTTATCAGTTAATAATAGCTAGAGTTCATAATATTTATTATTTACTGACCTATTTCATACGCGTTTTGGCTAACTTTATGTTAAAAATATTTATATGTGGACTAATTAGCTTTTTTGCAAATTCGTACATTTATATATTATTATTTAAGATTTAAATCACAATACTAGCAATTTATTGCCTGACTTTCAATAATCAGTAGGAAAATGATCCTATTAAAAAGTTATATTTTAGAGAGGCTGATGTTTATAATTTAGTTGAAGTAGGCAAAAATTATCACGTCAAAGTAGTTTAGTTTAGTGAGGATATTAGTAGATAAGGCTAATAAAATGAATAATATTTTTTCTACAACATATCCATTAGTTAATATCTAAATCAGTATACGCTATATTTAACCCTTTATCATTATATAAACTTATATTTAACTTATATATTTGATAGTGAATATATACGTTATACTCACTACATGTCAAACAAATTTATAAGCTATCAACGTTATATATATGGGAACCCTATAAGCATAAAATTATTACATATTATTTACTTAATAGTTAATTAACACTACTTCCATATTTATATTTATTTTATTAAATTTATATAATTAAGTAATATATAGGAATAGGGATATTAGTGATCCTATATTATAGGATAATTTTTTATAATGGGAAATCCGTCCTTATTTAAAAATTATAGGAAATATAGTATTACATAAATAGTATGTTTTATATATTATTTCCTTATAATTACAATTATTATTGTACTCCTTTTCACTATGCTCCCTTCGATCATCTATTTATCACTATCCAGGATCTCGGCACAATCTTCTATCCTCCTCACGTCACTTAATTTTCGCTTCTGGCGGCAGGAAGCGGATTAGTATCTGTCACTATCTGCGGGAATTATGGAATCTTATAAATATATACTATAGAAAAGCAATCAATACATACTAAAATCATAAATACTACTACCTCACGTATCCTTTAAAAGTAAGATGAGATAGAATGAGTAGAGAGAGAAGAGAGTAAGAGAGTAGAGAGTAAGAGTAAGAGAAGAGGAGAGAAGAGAGAGAGCAGAGAGAGAGAGAGAGAGAGTGAATAGTAAATGATATTAATGAAAATGAGAGGAGGATATGATGTAAGATGAAAGAGTAGTATACGAGAGAGTATAAGTAAGATATGAGATAGAGTAAAGAGAGATAAGAGATGATATTGATAAGTAAGATAATAGATTATATTATAATATTTATTTATGCACTTATAGTATTTTTATTTATATATTTCATATACCTAAGTAGACATTCCAAGATTACTCATGAAACACTCTTAAAAGCTTGTGAAGGATTCTTAACTACGGAGTTTAAACTCTCAATGCTGAGGATCGGCATTGGCAATTAGTGGGCATACTTTTCTTAAACACACGTAATCCTAGATCATCACCTAAAGACAAAATTTCTCTTGTGGGCCTATGGAGGTAGCTGGAGGGTTAAATATTACAATTTATTCATACTGATGTGAGTGAACTGCTGCTCAAAGGGCAGAAATATCACGACAATAAAGAGCAAAATAAGTATGGCAGACATACAGTAAACACAATTATCACAATGCCTGCAAGCGTTGACTTATTGGGCTTGGAATTTCCCACACTAGACGTCTTGTTTGGCTTTGTAGTAGCCCGGAGATGAATGCAGATCTTGTCTCAGAAGGTGCAAAAGACACTCTTATCGTGTGATTCTGATGAGATGATACAAAGAACAAAAAGTTCTGGAAGTCCAAATGATTACGTTCTACTGTGGTGTGTGTGGTGGCGTTGATAGATTGTAAAAGTTTTCCACTATCTTCGCAGAAGTCGCCCAGGGTATTCTCATTAGCATCGAAATCAACAAGTGTACTGCTAGTTTGCGTCTTTTAGTGGTGCAGATCTCATTTAACACGAGTATAAAGAATAGAATATCTTCTCGCCTGAAGGACCCAAAAGCCTTTTGTTTTTTGATGCATAATTTGAGAATCTGCTTAATTTTATCGCATTAATAATAAAATATCACTTTTATTCAAAATGGGGTGGGGCTTGGAGTAAAGATGGTATTAAATGAGAAGCAATACTTCTCCCTTAAAGCGGCTACAGAAGCTTTTGGAGTTTTTGGAGCGTATTTGTCACACATTATTACATTTCACCATATATTACTATATAAAACCTTTTTCAATGGTGGATGACTTGAGGTAAAAGATGCTTGGTGCGGGTGCATAAGAGTTGGGTGAAGAGATCCATGTACTAGAATAGTAACTGACGGGGTATAATTTATATGTAGGAGTTTTCCTTCATTAATTTTATTAACATATCACTATCTTTTTATATTAATTATAATACTTATATATATATTTCCATTTATATATATTATATATATCATTATTATATATATTACTATATATATTACTAGTATATATGTTTAAATGAGGTACCCTGTGTGCCTAAACCCTTAACACACTTTTCAACTAGTACGGCTTATTCGCGCTATCCGGGCCATCCGCGGATTGGGAAGGTATCTTTAACTATCAGCATCGGGATAGTGAAAAATCAAACTATCCGCTACACCTCTAATAAATTATTTATAATATAACTCTTATTTAGGATTGCTATTTAAATAATTAAAATAGTGACGCTGCTTCTTTCCTATATACCTATCCATTATGAAATATACGTTAGTTATATAAGTTACTAAGCATCACTCACTATAATACCTTCATCTCTCTCTCTCTCTCTCTATCTATCTCTCTCTCTCCTATATATATATATAATATTTAATAATTAATTATTAATTAATAATTATTATTATATATATAATATATTAATTATATTATATATATATATATATAATATATATTATATATTATATATATATAATATTATATAATATAATATATATATTTATATAATATATATTAATATATATTTATAATATTATATAATATATATATATATTATTAATTAATATATTTAATATATATATAATTAATATATATATATATATATCAGTTAATAATATATATTATATTGAATATATATATATTATATATTATATATATATATATATATAATATATAATATATTAATATATATATAATATATATTATATATATTATATATATATATAATATATATATTATAAATAATATTATTATTATATTATATATATATATATATATACATTAGGTAGGTATGTAAAACGAGGCTATAACTAGCCCGCCTCCTCGTTTCATACTTCGGGTGTCCGGGAAGGAACTCCACTTATCGCTCTACCTATCGGTATTTACATACTACTTGTACGGGTTGTTATACGGGGATATGAAGGTTTGGAAAAGGATTAATGTTTTGGAAGGGACACGGTGAAGATGGATCTTTATATGGTTTTTGATTTTGGTTACAAAGAGCCTGTTCCTCTCTCATGTTCGCTCACTGTCAGAGGAGCGTTACAGTCGCCTTGGCTCTCTGAGCAGTTTGTTACTGAGACTGTCATTAAATCTAAACTTATTTTAAATCAAGGAAAGTTTTATAGAGAGTCCAAACAGACTCTTTAATTTTACCCTTACTAGTAATAATTACTTTCATTAAAGGAATATATACTCATGATAAAGTTAATATGAGGATATACATTAAGTAAATGAAGCACGACCTTCATCTGTAGAAGTTAATAGTAAAAATAAGGTATATTCATATACGGAAATTTGCAAAGAGAATAAGTTAACATTGTGTTCTTCTATCATGTGTTTTCACTCCTATATATCCTAAGTTTTTATATTAAATAGCGGAACTATCTTCACCATAAAATTTGAGAAAAACATAGAAATATTTTAAAAACAGCTAGAAGGATCCCAAGCACTTACTTGTAGTGGCCTTCTTTAGCTCGAGTGGATAGCAGGTTGGATCACGTACGATTAAAGTTGTCTGCGTTCAATCCAGTATCATGGAAATAAGTTTTCGTAATAATAATGAGAATTAATTAAGACAAGAATGCAAGACACGAAAAAAACAGTCGCCACTAAAAGTGGACTAATCACGACCATAAAGATATATGTTCAAATGAAGAAACAGTGTGCGCAGTCTAAAGTTGCACTCTAAACAGCAAAGACACATCAACCAGAGAAAGGATTAATACAGTCTACTCAAAATTTTGGCTAAACAGCAAAAAACACAAAACATTGAGCACTCATTGTGAATAGATAAATAGTAATCATTTAAATTTATATAATAATTGCTATTAAATTAATCCAATTCAATTCAATTCAATCAATTTTGACAGTTAATAAATGGTTATATGTTTTATGTTGTTGCAAATCATAGTAACAATATGTAGATAATAAATGATAACAATTCTAAATATAAGTGAAAAATAATAATTATATTGTAGCGATATAAAATAATGCTAAGATACTTACATATTATATTTTTCACATTTAATATGTAATACATCATTTAAATATATACTAGATTATAAGGAAGGTTATCATTTCTAGGACTTTTTATTTTGGAAAAACCTGAAGTTCACTATTAAAATAGAAAAATTTATAACACAGTTCTAGCAGGACTGTATAATATATGATATTTTTGAGTTACTTATTTAAAAAACATTTCTAAATGTTAAATTACTTGCTCTATTTTTAAGACATTATAAAACTATACAATGATGATTTTAGCTATCAGTTTTCTAGTTCTAGGAATGAAATTGTGAGCCATAGGTTCAAAGCAGCTTGATTAGAAAATTAATTATTAAAGATAATTTTTAATGTAATATGGATTAGAGAAATTTACATGAGAGCAAAATTGAACGATACTGATGAGTTTATAGGAAATATTCACCTTTATATTTTTTTTACTGTGTCCTCCTATAATAAATTAAGAAATACATAAAAGACTAAGGACAAGAAAAATATAAAGTAAAGTCATCCCTTTCCTACAGACAAATTTATACATATTTTGGAGATGGATACATGTAAGTAGAGAGAAAAGAACTATCACCTAAAATATATAACTTTAAGATCAAGAACGTTTTTCAAGAGAATAAAAAAATTTAGAAAATAAATTAGCCCCTATATTTTAAAATCAAAGACTTAGTAAAAAATCACTCTATAATGCCAGAGAGAAATATGCTATGAAAATCTGCCAAAATGACCTTAATTATAAAGAAACACTAATAATTAAAAATACGGCGCAAGATCTGGAAGAGCAAAATCCTCAAAACTTGTACTTATAATAAGAAAAATCTATCAATAAAATGAAGAATTATAAGATCTTTAATCACGCCACCAAGCGTATTTCAAAACTAATCTTTAGAGGCATAAACATTTGTTGTAACAAATATCAATCAGTTCTATGCTTTTTTTGCAATATTTGAATGATAAAACTGAAATAGTGAAATTGTCTTAATACAGCTGTAATAAATTGCGTTCTAAACTTTTGAAATACCTCGACATTCTTTATATTAACATAGTAATTCGATGCAATGTGTATTAAAAATGTCGAGTACAGGAATTTCATAGGTAAATTTTAAAAGTCAATTATTGTTATATTATACTATTCCAATATACAAAAAATCATGATCTACGAGGATGTTAAATTTTATATCAATATTTTTGATTGGTCAATAATTTTAAATCAACTTGAATAACAAAATAGTTCTAGTAATTTTTAAAAAAAGGGTTTTTTTTTTATTTTTATTGCAACTATCTATAAAAATTTATACATGTATGGAACAGAAAAACTCAAAGCGATTCAAAATTGGTTTAATAGCGGTTCCATGACAAGAAGACACAGTGACTGATTTTCTCAATAATAGATTCACAATTTTACTTTTTATACATTTACTCATTTTTCAGAAACAACAAAATAATTAACACAAAATCATAGAATTATCGATAACTTGTAGATTTTCGAAAAAATAAAGTAGCTTTCAAACACTTCTCTTTATTTCCTAATTGCTAATCAAAGTAAATGTAATGAACGAAAAATTGGTTATTATGGCTGTTCAAAACAAAAGGACAATGATGCTTTAAATGGTCGTAAATAAGTAGCCAGAACATTCTGATTGAGTTTAGATAAGGTCATAAATAATTTTAGTATTTATAGAGTTATTACTATACAGAAAATATAATTGAAAAGGAATAGAATTTCCTCTAGAGTGTAAACGCAATCAATTCAAAATTTTGAGAACCTCAAACGATGTTCGTTACCGTATTTGGACCTACCAGATGAGTAAAGAAATAGTTTATATCTTTAAGATTGCAAAAGTTGAGAAACTAAAACTATGTTGATTACTTTTTATATCAAAATTATACCAAAACTATCCTCAATCATTTCTACAGATGTTGGCTTGGTCTGATCGTCCATTCCTCTGACCTTAATCCAAATTAAAAACATAAATGAGAAAAACTACCATATCCCAATATTGTCTGATTCCCTAGATTGCATTAGTTTTTTATAAAAAAAGCATATATATTAAGATACATCATCTTACCAGAATGTAGTATTCATAAACCGGTAAGAATGGAATTATCAGAAAGTCAAGTTCAATTTAAACTGTAATTATAAACAATTCAGACAATCCATTTGTTTATTATCTCAGATTTGATGACCACTTACAAAAGTACAACACTGAGCCTAAATCAGATTTCACTAAAAGAGATCGTCTCATATATACATCGCCACTATAACCTACAGAAACACCATTCACCAAACAGTTGGTGTTGTTATATCCGAAATGTGAAGTAGATGAATATTTCAACCTACTTACAATATTGATAGAATGGAGCAAACGAAAGCGTCTAAACGTTTTGGTAGGGAATATTTGATATTAGAATAAAAAAGAATTATGAATTATTGAAATAAACAAACCAATGAACTTAACTCCAAGAATAAATTGAAATACAAAACGAGAAATGCAAACCGTTTGTTTATGTAATTTTTTGTAATAGAGAATTACATGAATAAACTGATTTTAAAGTAAGAGATCATAATCATTTAACTATAACAGGAGAATATAGAGGACCTGCCCACAGAAGTTGTAATTTCCAAATTTAGAAATGCCTAAAATTTAATCGCGAATCATCAAATGAATTGTCATGCTTAAAATTCATATACGAAACTTCTCATTTATTCGTTAAAGAATTGGAACGTACCGATGGATGAATTTAAAAGCAATTCTCTCAAACGGATGAAACTATATAAAGACATTTTCAGTCAGTTTAATAAAAAGTTGATGAGGAACATCATCACAACAAGCCATGGAGTTGAGATTCCTCGATAGTGTTTAGATTTTATGTCATTTCTTCCCAGCTAATATTATCAAATTAAAAAAGAAAAATTTTTAAGAATTATCAAATATATATCAAGATGAAACAGTGTTTATCAGCTACACTAATAACGTAAGGAATTTATCCATAAGACTGAATGTATGATGTAACAAAATTTATCATGAAAAATTAGCCTCAAAAGAGAAATTTTATACATATATTGATATGAAGATATAACAAAACGAGGACGTACAAAGCATGCGCAGACTATCTTGGACAAAATTTAATTGTAAACATTTAAGATCCCATATGTTATATCTTACAATCTGATACTATTTGTTATAGCGGTGTGTTTGAACATTAGTAGAACAACTAGTGTTTACGAATACTTATAAAATTAGATTATGCAGCATCGTTTTTTACATCTCAAGGGGTTATCGTTGCGCGTAGCATTTTCTTAATAGGAAAACGAAAGTAAATTCTTAGATTTTTTTAATTCAGGCAAACTTTTGTACGAATATGTTGTTAATGATAGAAAGGGGATTAGAGGAAGGAATCAAGTAGCTATAACATAGATATGCGAGACAGCATAATATACTCTGTTTTCTCACACATTGTTTAAGATATAGAGTGAATGATAAACAATAACCGATATTGTTTATATTGTATCTTAATTTAGATCTAATAATTTGTATGTGTTGTGTGCTTTTCGTTGCACTAAAGAGAACTGAGAGAAATTTTAAATAGAATATGAAAAACATTAACGATTTAGATGTTTTGGACATCAGGAAATGTTATTAAATAAAGGATATATTTTTTAAGAAGTTGATCTTTTATGAGGAGGAGTCACACATATAAGAACATCAGAACTCAATTTACAGTGTAACGAGTACCACATCTTTAGAAGTCAGATAAGATTTATAATGTAAAGTTAGGATCAAGTTTTTAAAATTAGTTTCCAAAACTGGCAAGCGAAATATTTTCAATATATAATATATTTACCAACATCTGCTCTTCACACTCTTAAGAAAGTTTTAAAACAGCTGTGTGAACCTTTTCTAAACATTTACATATGAATACATTGAATATTAGAATTTGATCAGAGCATTGGAAATGAAATCCATACATTGATCTTAACACCGTTATATCGATATAGAGAAGGTAAGCGAAGAATGAATTCTGAGAAAGGTTTCTATCTACTAATGAATCTGAACAACTCTAACCGAGTGTTAGTAATAACGTAATGTGTATATACATATAAGAATGAGTAGTTTGATGTATGCGTACTATGTTTTATAATAATGAAGTAGTAATGCTCTATAAAATTAGTATATAAATCTTATATTTTTGATATCTGTTAATTTATTTAACAGTAAATTTATAGCTATATGCTTTTGTACATAATGAAAAAATAAATAAACTTGAGATTTGATAACCCAACAGATTGTGCTCTATATTTAGAGTTAAGTAAAACTTTAATGTATGACTTTCATTAATAATCATGATAAAAATAACAATATTATTTGTCAAATGAAAAAGCAAGAATTAAATGAATTAAAAACTAGATTACGCATAACTTGTTACTTATATACAAACGAATGATATATATAAAAGAATACTGAAAAGGAGATATACTTTCGATATTCATTTCTGTATTATCGCATAAAGAGAATCAAAAATTATATCAGTAAAAAAAATAAAAAAAGGTATTGGGTTAAAATAGAATTGAAACAGCTGGAAAACTGATAACAGAATTTGAAGGACTAAGAGCAAAATTATATATGCTTATTAAACATTAGAAAATAAAGATATAAAAAGAGCTAAGGGAGTAAAGAAAAGCGTTATAATCAAACGATTAACATTGATGACTATATAAAAGTATTAAATTTATGAACGCAAAACTACTCATAACTCAGGAAACTAATATGTCCTGTTCATACGGAAGTATTTTATAAAACTGATCTGGTCCTATACTGAATTCAAGTAAATAAAATAATGCTCTATCTAGAGAATGATGAAAACGATATATATTGAGAAAATAATATAAAATAACAACAAATATCAGGATGGAAATTACACAAAAAAATATAGGAGTTTGGCGGATTCCAGAAAACACTTAGTTGGTAGTTAGGTGTTAAGAAAAAAAATAGGGCTGACTGGGTGGGAAACGAATGAAATCTTTAAGATACGAAGTAAATTAAATTCTCTCTCAAATATAAAACAAATGAAATTCTTGTATCTAATTGGGAAATGCAACGTTATTAAAAGATATTGTCAAGATTTAAGATGAAAGGAATCAGATAAAATAAAAACAAATTTAAAATGTTAAATTAAAAATTTTTTTTAAAAATATTTCTGATATCGTTATTATTTAAAAGAAAAAAATTAAATAATATAGGCATGAAAAATTGATAATAACATAAATTTTTTTTAACATATTAAATATCTTTTGGAAAATTGGTATGTCGGAACGTTTAACCATAGCGAAAACAACATATCTTAAGAAATTTTCTTTAATAACTGTTTTGAACAGAATTTTTCAGAAAATTTATGAACAATCTATGCCAAAACTATGAAAGCGGCAACGTTTTAACCATATTAAATATACTTCTTTTGAAAAAAAGTGTATGCGGCAACGGTTTACCATATTTTTGTCATATTGTTTCAATTTCTTCAATATGAAAATTGAAATTCTCCAACGTTTAGTTTACTATTTTTAAGTATTTTAAGTATTGTAATTTATTTTCAACTTTAGTTTACAAATTCCTTTATACACTTTGACAAATAAAAATAAAGCGATTCAAAGCCGATTTCATTTAAAAAACCCGGTAAAATGAATTTCTGGTCATTCAAAAAATATAACAACTTCATCTGCATGGATGAAATACTGATTCCGGCGGAGCCTAAAGGCTCCGCCGGAATACATGCCTTATTTTATTGTACATTGTTTTTAAAAAAATTTAAAAATCACAAAAACTACAAGTATAGTATTTAATAAAAAAAACTTCATGAGATGAGATGAGATGATTCCTGCGTAGCCTTTAGGCTACGCAGGATTTCTTTTCTATATTATATTATAAAAAAAAATTTAAAAAACAACAACTATAGTATAATTTAAAAAAACACAATAAAAACAACTTCATTTTATCGTTTGGTTAATGTGAAAAAAATTGGGAAAAAAATCTCATAAACAGCATAAATATATATATACATAATTTTTTTTAAATAATATTAGAACTTATTTTTAAAATGATGTAAAAAATTTAGTTGGTATAATCTCATATCTGGATTGAATGCACACTTGTTTGGTGAAATGAATACGGGCATGCCTAAAGGCAATCGCCGGGAATTATCTTTTTATTATTATTAATAAGTTTAATTTACTCTATAATATTCTATTGTTTTAAAAAAATAATTATATTACTAACAGGTATATAATTTAGAAAAAAAAACTTCTTTCCTGAAATGTTTTCCTGCAGTATCCTTTAGGATACTGCAATATTTCCTTTTTTTATAATTATATTAAACCATTTTTTTTTGGGTGGCTTTTCTTCTTATAATAATTATGTTATTTTTTTTAAGAAAATCAATATCTAAGATCACATACTTTGAAAACTGTAGAGTCTAGTCAATTGGCCGCTCGTCAAGGCAGTACCATCAGAATAAAAAATAACAATATATAGACAGATGCCAGTTTTTAAAATCAAAGGAAAAATATAAATAACTTAAAAAAACTAGTATCCGGTAAAATAAAACGTGGCGCCTACACACGCGCGAAAAATTTTTTTTTAGAACGAAATTACAACAATTATTTTTTCTCTTATACTAAATATGGAAATCATGTTCTAATCTCTCTCATTGGAATCGCATTGGAGAATAGCAGGAATAATCATATAGAAACATCATTTCTTATTACTTCTTTTTATGCTCGCCTAACTTGTACGAGCTACTAATTGTTGGATGGAGTTTATGGATATGCGGTAAAACAATATCTGAAATTTAAGCTACTAAGAATGTTACTCTAATGGATAAGTGGATGTAGAATTAAAATATTTTATTTATGTTTTTTATGTGAAAGTAAATTCAGGGATAAGATTATGAGAATTTAATTAAAATCCGGATTTGATAAAGGATATAATTAGTAAAAATGAAGTTCTTGAATTATTGGGAGAAAGGAAGGGGTGATATCGATTCATTTATTAGAAACCTACATTAAAAAAGAATAAAAAATCAAAATATACTTGAGGTAGAATATTAGAAGAATTCTTCGGAATTTCCTCAGTACCTATGATATGGATGTTACCACAAGAAAGAAAAATTTATTGTAGTGATGAATAATGAATGAATTCAACATCACGCTCACACAGCCTACAAGAACTATATAGTTTTGGGCGAGACGGATAGCATTATATAATAAAGAAAATCAAGCTCATATTTACATTAGGTCCAAAAACAAATTTTAACTTCCTACTGTCAAACATATACCTCGAATTGCTAACTTGTGTTCTTAGTTCATTGGTATTAGAACTATTTAAAAGATTTAATTTTGCTCAACGTTTTATTTCAAAGTATTGCACAAATATTATCGTAATTAATCCTAGACTGTTTTGAAAGAACCATTTGGTTACTTGTTATAAATAGAAATAGATTACACCAGGAGAAGGAAGATACAAGCTAATTTTGACTCTATATATGTATATAAAAAAAGTTTTTTTCTCCCCTAATAAAATAAAATGTATACAGTTATCTACAAATACAACCGAAGTTACATAAAAGAAATTGTCATTGAGAAAAATCAAATAACGTTAACCCCTTGAAATCAAAAATATTTAATGAATTGAAATATTTTTAAAGTACGTAAACTGTCAGGATTGTTAAATTCGGCGTTGAAGAAACTTCCTTAACCAGAATGCATTTAAATTTACCTAATAACATTCCATACGGAAAATATTGAAAACGGATCGTTCAGGATTGGTGGATGAATTATATTGGGAAAACATGATACCCATATAAGATGCGGTGGTAACGAAAGTACAAAAAAGATTAAAAGTTAAGGATAATAATGGATATATGCACCTTTATATTTAAGGCCTGTAACAAAACATGATATAATTATTTTAACACGACAATATAAACTACGAAAAGAAAGAAATGCAAGCAGATTGGTATGTATTAGCAAAAACAAGCCGATGTGAAATTGCGTTAGAATGCTAAGAAACCACGAGTCCGTTCAAGTATGGCGCTCGAACTTACGGACAGGAGTTCTGGGAAGTATCATCAAGATTCGGAATGGGCTTAACATCAAAAAAACGGGTAAAGAGCTCGCGAATTCGGGCTCTGAAAAATTGAGAAAAATTGATATTTATATTATGCCTAAAACTGGATACTGTGTTCATTACTGGGATCAACGACTTAGTAACGAAATTAGAGGATTATCTCTAAGCATAGTTAAGGACTGGAGCTAGAAATCATCAAAACAGGATTAGAAAAAAAAATTCAGAAAGATAAAAGACATACATAGTCAACTAAAAAAATGAAGATTCTCCAGTGTTGATGATCAATGACAAGCTGATTTAGTAGACATGCAAAAAATATATAAATATGCGAAAAAATATAATTAGTATTAAAGCAGTTATAAGGTACATTCAGATAATAACGGCTTGGGCACTACCTAATTAAAAAAGAAAACTGGATTTTGATATCGCAGAGGCGTTTCAAAAATATATGATTAAGGAAACGAAATTCCTAGACAAATACATGCAGAAAAGGACTCAATTTCATATAAGAATAACCACTAAAGGTTTATCTATAATTTCAGATCAAAGAAACTAACATTAGGTTCAGAATACAGAGAATGAAACGAAAAGCATACAAGTGTAGAAAAGTTTGTGAATGCGGAGTAGTGCCATTTCAACATGGAGGAAATCAATTATTACACAGAAAAAGCAAAATTAATTAAAATAGAAGATTGATATTCTCCCTGATTTAGTAAAAAATTATAATTAACAAGTTCTCATAGAAAGTATTTAAAATGACTCCTAAACCAGGATCTCTTGAGAAGAATAGTAAAGTTGTGTATGAAAGTTTTATTTCCTCCTACTAATTCTCAGATCAAAGAAACTAACATTTCACCAACGTGTCGGTCGAATGGAGTCCTCAGCAGAAAAATATAAAGTTTTAGAAAAAGAGAAGATATTAGGGAACTTAAATCAAAAATACATCGCTAAAATTTATATATTTTTGAAGGATAATTAAAAATAAGAAAAACCACTAAACTTAATAAAAATAGAATAGGTAGAAACATGAGGTAAAGAGAGGTAAAGATAGATAAAGAATGGGAGAAAACGTGGAGAATGGTAAAAAATATGAAAAGTAAAAAAGGTAGAGAAAAAAAAATAAAAATTGAAAAAAGTAAAAGAGGGAAAATATTGTTAAATGTCAAAGATAATGTGCAACATCATTGGTAAATAAAAAGACAATAGGAGAATATAGAACTGAAACAGAAAAAACAGTTAAACAATCAAACAAGTTTAAGCAAAAAAAAAACATATTAAAAACTTCAAACTATGTCCATTAAGAATAAAATTGACTTTTATTAATTGAAAAACAGATTCTAATGATAAAACACGGAACGTGAAACGGTTTGATGTTTAAAATGTTTAGACTGGTTTGGTGATTTGAGAGATGTTAAACTTTGATTTGATGTTTCTTTATATTTTTTTCTCTATAAATAAATGGCAATAAGTTTTATTAAATGAATATTTTGTTTTGGTAACATATATGGAAAGAAACCAGAAAAAAGAATTTTTAACAGAAAATTAGGTGAAAAAGAATTCTATCAAAGAAAATTATAAAACTAAGACTACAAAAACCATTAATATGGAAACACCGATATTAAGGAAAATTAAATAGCAATCAGTAAAGAAAATAAAAGACTATCAAAACTCAACCAACGACTACCAGCTCTATACTTATATCAACGTCAAGTTCCTTTAGGCTAATCGAAAGATGTACCAAACAATGCAACCTTTCATGTCTAGACTATAACTGTTTGTTATTGCTAGGATAAAGGAAGAAAAATATTTGACAAAGTATGCGAGTATGAGTATAGTCAGATAATTAGTACAGCTAATGATATGATATATTTATGGCAGCTGGAAATTATTGAATTTACTGCTGATGGTAGTAGTCACATACCATGTATAAATTGAAAGAGCATGACAATGGAAATAAACGCACGTACAAACGTGTGAGTAGGTGCCTATGAAACCTAAGTTCAGCCATGAAGGTGTGTGACGTCACTAAAATGACTATAAATAAGTAAATATAAAGAAAATAATGATCAAATAAAGAGACAGTAAATTTTTTAGATACGAATGGAAGTACTGCTAAAAATAAGAATAAGGGTGATGAAAATATAAACAAAGAATTTATTTATTAAAACCAATAATAAATAGAATAAGGAAATAAATAAAAATATTAGCTTGATAGAATTAAATCAAGAATTTACGAATAACGAAAGATAAAAAGAACAACAAGTAGAAAGACAGTGTTGGAGTAATACTAGAAAGAGAAACTAGTTTAGGAGACAGTACCTGGATATTTTACAGGATATAACGAAAGGATATTAAATTTTTCACTTCAGATACACTAGATGAGAACTTGTATAAAAATGAAACATAAGAAAAAAAATTATTATTCAGAATAACATAAAGTTTACTGTAACAAAAAAAAAAAAAAAAGTTTTTAATGAGTTTTACAAGCATAAATGAAATTGATCATTTTTATTAGGATTAATAAGAAATAAATCTTAAATAACTTTTTTTTCTCTGTCTATAATAAAATGGCAATTGTGTTTTCTAAGAAATACATCTGATTTCAATATTTTTTTTACCCTTCTTATGTATAAAAAATTAGAAAAAGAGGTAAAAACATGAAATAAAGGACAGAGTTATTAAAGAAATAATACATAAACGAAATATTATATCAGCACAAAAAAAAATTTAATAGAAAAAGTCAAATTAATAAAAATTGCACATATGAATTAAAAAACGGAGTAAAAATTTATTGAAAATATATTATTAAGGACTCCGAACACTAGTAGCTTATGAAAAAAGATCAAAAGCGATTATAATTACTTCAAGAACATACTTGTTAGAAAAATAAAGCATTCAGAACTAAATCAGTATTTAGAAAAAGCAAAACACCAACATAACTGTGTAAATGTACTATTAGTTATTACGAGACTAATTTTTTTTAATAAATTAGGTATTTCGATATCAGATTGACAAATTAAGTATCCATATAAAATTTCTTTCTCTATATGGATTTATGTAGGGATGCTATTTCAAAGAGGCATTATAGTGAAAATATGAAGACGCTCAGAAAACAATTGTTAATTTTCACCCCCAGTAAAATTCTATCTTAGTTAATTGTGATAAATTATAGAAGGTTCATAATCCTTAATTGTGATGAAAAGAAATAAAATACTATTAAAATTCTATACTGATTATTAACTGAGCACTATGAATAAAATTAAATATGAGAGAGATACACATTTGTTGTTTAGAATTCTGAAAATTTTAAAGTAGGGAAAAAATAAATAAATAATAAACAATCCAAATTTTTAATTTACATATTTTTTATTTTTACTTTTAGTTTTAAATTAATCAATATACATATAAAACACCAATATTTTTAACAAAAGAGTTAGAATTAGAATTAGAATTATAATCATATAAAAGTATCGTCCAAAAAACGATATGCATTATTTGCACAGTTTGACAAAAAATGAGGAGTATTATTTGCAATTTGACAAGAAAATTAAAGGAAGTTTGATGGAAAGATCCAAAGGCTAAAACTAATTAAAAACAAAAACAAAAAGAACTATTGTACAAGGAGTTGATTAATTAAAATAACCAATCAGTGATATTAAGAATATTCAGTTGCAAAAATCGGAATGAATTTTTACTATAACATTCCTAGAAGTTATATTTACTATCGAGGGAATCTTTAAAAAAAGAAGATTGGATCAACATTTGAAAAAGAGAAGAGATTAAACCTGAGAACTGGAATTACTGGACTCAGGAAAGAAAGTTATATATAATTAGATTTTCATTTTGTAATATTTGTTTAATATTTATGATTAGGATATCCATTTTTTTGGTAACACTAATAAAGTATGGAAGAAATACAAAGCAAATCCTAGAGCGCATCTCAAACTATGAAAGAGACTTTTTAACATATCCTCGTCAATTATTTGGAAAGCGTAATTGAATTTTAATTGTGATCACCATGATAAATATTAAGTGATAAAAAAGAAGTATGTCCGAAAATTAACGATATGCATTATTGGAGGAGGGACACGTAATACATATTTAAGAAAGCGATAAAGAAAAAGAAAACACATCGAGGAAATTTAAGTGTATATGGTGTAGTATTACCGATTAAGATCATTAATACTTGGATTTTGCGAAAATTAAATGAATAAAAAAGTAATTTATGGCATAAAACATCAGCTTACATTAACATTAAAATATTAAAGATATGAAAATGAAATAGCTATAAAAATTGAAATCATAATGATAAAAAAAAAAAACGATGGATTGTTACATATATATAAAGATTACACTGAAAGTAAAATTTATATATACAAAAGGAGAATAGTCATAAGGAGAATGACCCACACGTAACAAAACAACTTACAGATGCATATTCGAATAAAACCTGTATAGAGATAGTTCAAAAATAAGACTTACTGATAAAAAAGTATATTTATTTTTTGAATAGAACAGTGTGAAAATCTAATAGAAGTAAATCAAAGAGACAACAACAATTCGATTAGGAGATTATGTTACAAGCCGAATCTGAGAAACCTTACGAATTTAATAATTTTAGCTTTTCAAGAAACAAATAGTGATAATCAAAAATTATGAATCGAAGGTAGTAAAAATTAATAATAATGTATAAAAATAATAATAATAAACATACAAAAAAAATCAAAAACTAACCAAAAAAAAAACAAGCGAGCATTTGTTCAGTTAAAATAAGCGAAAGAAAATACCCAGAAATAGGATCTATCGACTGAATTTTAATAACGAAATTATTGTTGTCTTATCGAACATTCGTAGTAACATTGCTGAACAAAATTATTCTATCATATACAAATAATAAGGTAAATTGTTCTAATTAAAAGTAAAATAGAATGAATAAAAATACAAAAATTTAAGAAGACACATCAATATGAAATAAAGAAGTACAAAGACATCTCAACAAGAGCATTGACGAAAAATAAAATTCAGTTACAGGAAATTAAAATAAGAGCAACTTTTATAAATGAAATATATCAAACCAGTTACAAAAGAGACACTTATGGCATTAGTAATTGAATCAGATCGAGCTTGTGAACGTAAAAACAAATGATGGAAATACAATGAATATAACCGCTTTTTTAAATTTCTTTTCTCCACTTAAATAAAAATATGAGGTCGTATTGGTATCTCGTCTTTCAAAATCACAAATCCTAAATCATGGTTTCAAAAGCTCGGGGAAAATAAAAGTAGTATGCTTAAGGTACATGCTCGTGAATGTGAAGAGGTGTTTTACACTTGTAGGTGAGCTTGACTTTCGGGATAAAAGAAATAAGAATGTGAATTGGATTAAATTCATTATAACGAGGGTTGGAACCAGTAGCGCGCCCCTTAGAACATTGTAAAATATTACTTTGAAGAAACCTCTGCTTAGCTGTATATTTGCACTAGAGTTATACAAAAATTAATAAAAAGTAAAAAAAGGAAAAAAATTATATAATAAAATTTTTAAATTTTGCAATTTCAACTTTTTTTTTTTTCCTTCTTAAATAAAAACGTACGCACCAATATCAACTAATATCATTAGTACAATACATCAATCACCAAATCCAGTTAGAGACACGTGTTTTTAACGCAATCTAATCTTGAGCTTCCTTTATCATTAGAATCAAGTCCAAATTTCTCTAAACAATTAATTTCAGATTTATCATCAATTTCAGTAAAATTCTCCAGATTTTTGTAAACAGAATTTCGTGAAGTTGACTTAAAGACATTCGGCATATCACAAGTAACAGCCCTGGCAAAAACATGGAGGATTTATAATAACGCTTCCAATGTTATTAGGGGGGGCTGCAAGTACAATCGGTTCTCTTGCTGGTGGAGCTCGATGCTGAATTAAAAAAAAAAAATGAAGATAACCAAGACTGTAAATGATAAAAAAAAACGCTAAAAGCAATTAGAAAGAAAGCTAGAAGGCAACTTTGCACATGATGGAACAAAAGAAAAAACATATCGTAAACAGATGTCTGTTCATTTTTAAAACCACTACCACATCGTCGAGGAAAAAAACTGGCGAGAATTTTTATTGATTTAAAAACCATACAAAAAAGTTGAATATTATTCCGATTGAAAAGCGTATTTTTTGATTCAAATATGAATCTTAATGAAATACGAGTTCTTAAATAGTCGAGCTTTAAAAGATTGCCCAACTTGAAGGAATTTAATATGAGATGATGCTCTTCCAAAAAAAAATCTAAATAAAAAGGAATGTGGGATCTTAAATTTAGATTCAATTAAAGGTTCAGGAACTCATTCATTGGACATGTTGGTTTAAAAATTGTAAAAACTTATGCTATTACTTTGATTCATTCGGTGTTCAACCTCCGACTGGAAATGTTGAAATATATACCAAATTGCGATATTTCTATCAACGTATAAATACAAAAACTGAATGAAGTTATTTTGGGTCATTTGTGTTTATTCGTTTCTTTTCGGAGTAACCGTTTTGAAATTAAATTTTCACTCAAATTCTAGACAAGAAACCTTTTTTTCTTACTTAAAATACAAATGATTGAGTTAAATAACTTTGGTAACAAGGCCCCTCTAAAACATAGAAGTTGGACCACCAAGGACCCGGAGAGTCGAGGGTTCTCTCCGCAGGAGGTCCTCGCAAGGGACCTCCTAGGAACTGGTCCAGGGGAATTGGATTTAAATATTTAGATGAGGAAGGGTTATTGTTTGATATTGAGAAAATAAAAGAGGCTGGAATGGCGGCATAACTCTCGGAGAAGAAACGAGATGTCTCCTCCTACACACAAAATTAAATGAACGCAGATAATTTAGTGAAAAAGAACACAGGCAATCTGTAAGCAGTTGAAATAAAATGTTAAAAAACAGACGTAAATATTGAGGAAAACTATGAAAGAAATCAATAAAATGGAATTACCATCTGAGGTGATCCATATTAAAAAACATTGTTTGAGCTAAAATAAATTTCAAACTTCTTTTGATATGCATAAATAACGTTCTGTTAAAGAAATGATGGTTTTTGAAATACGTCCTTAAACAAACAGAGTCTCTATAAAACGAGATTCAATTCAACTCTTTATGATAGAAGGTAAAAAATATTTTTAAAAGAAAGAAAAACCTAGTGATCAACAAAACGAAAAGTTTTTCAAACCAAAAATTCAAAAATTTAGAATCAGGAAAAGTTTCCCATTCGTATTACTTGAAAGGAATGAAAGGAACCAACCATCCTCAAAGAAAAACTGGTTAATTGTTTTATTGCTCCGTATCTACATTTATGATTTATAGATACAATTTGTTTAACATTAGCATCTACACTAGATCTGGAAAAGATCGATATACTTTTTAGTAGAAGGTTATTAATCATGGAGATGAATGTAATGATCTTTTCTTCTTAGGTATATAATAGAATATAATATTATTATATTATATAAAGTAATATAATAATATAATTTCATATTTTTAATATATTATATACATAAGATATATAAATAAGTATATATAATATTTATTTATGTATATATAGTAAATTAATGGCAACATTATATATATTTAAGAATTCTAAATATATATAAACAAAACTAGTGGATACAGATTTTTTAAGAATTAATCAGAAAATAAAAAGCTTCATCTTAACGAAGAGATATCAATAAATTTTCAAGCTGGCAAGTGATACAAACCAATGAAAAAATTCTATGCATACTACTATTAACGCAAATGTTTCTAATAAAACGTTTATTAACTTTTATAGTGAAATTCCGAATTGACTCTTCTTCGAAAAACGATATATTGGATGGAAGAGATGAATCTATTGAGTAATACAGTAAAATACGAAGATTGATATATTTGAAAGATAGACAAAAAATATAGACGGGGTGCCTATGGGAGAGATGAAGAAAGAATATGGAAAAAAGGGAAAGAGAAAATTTGCTAATACGAAAAAAATGAAGATGTAGTAGAGATGACTATATAAATTATTATGATGGAATACATGTGTGTATAGAATGAATATAAAGCTATAGAAATAAATATATAAAGATATGATATTGGTATGTGCAGGAGCTTTCCGGAGCACTTAAACCTCAGCGTTAGATCGATCCAATCGTTTTAAAAAGAAGGTAGGGGACTGAGATACGGGCCCCCACCTCTATAAATTTGTTAAAATTACTTTAAATATAGTATGACGAAGGTGGGGCAGCTGCGATTACATTAAGATAATTTTAGAGTAATTTTATTAAAAATCATAATATTACTGTCTATTAAATTCGTTGCGCCCTCATCTTTTCCGTAACGGTGAGGTCAACTAATGGAGATGTATATTGTTAATACGTTAAAAAAAGAATACTAATAAAAAAGGGATATGTATGGGAGAGTGATGAAGTGTGTCATGAGAAACGTCCTCAGCTACGCTTTTTATTATATATTTTTAATATTATTTTTTTTTAAATATTCTTTTGTGATAGGTACAGGGGTGTCCTCGGGAAAGGAAACCCCAGCCATCATTCCTATTATATATTTTTTAAACAAATATAAAAAGAGTTTTTCTAATATTTTTCCAAAAAAAAATTCAATATTTTTAAAATTTTTTGTAATTTTTTTTTTAAAAAATTATAAAAGAGCACCTATGCCTATAGGCATATGGGCTCTTGTAAATATCAAAAAAAATGTATTGTTTAAATAAAATAAAAATTAATAAACTATAAACACATATAAAAAACAGAAAACTTTTTTCTTCTATAATATAAGGAGTGTTAACACATCGAAGCTAATAAAAAATTTTGAACTATTCACTGGTTACGTGAACACAACTACAAAAACTAATTCCTGATTTAAAAATATTAAAGAATGTAGATATTTGTATAATTCGACATTATATTTCTTGAACTTTTAGAAAAATAAATCCAAAAATTATGAGTACTCGGCAATGGTTGAATATCGTATCGTGTGGGAGAGAGAATATGAAGTAACTAACAATATTTCTACACAAAGAAGATACTTGTGAAGTATACGCGTGAAATGAATGATTGAGGGAAATTAAATTTTTATCCAACAATGGAAGGTTATTTTCAAATATAATTGCCAATATATTGGTGGTGATTTCATCAAATTTACATAAATCCATAAAACAGCATTTTTTCTCTATTAATAAAATGAGCAAGCATATGGTGATTGAAGCAAAGTTTTCAAAAAATTGAGACCATGAAGACTTATATATTAAAATGTCTATAATATAAAAAAAATGGTAAGCATGCCCAGAATACGGTAATATGCAACTGATTAGAAATTTTACACATATATGAATAGAAGTAAAAAAAACATGTGAAAAATGTTGCGATGAGAGAGATAACTGATAGAATTAATGAACTCGAAAAATGTGAAAATGGGCGAAGAACAAAAACCTTTTGTGTTTAGTTAATGCAGATAATTAATGAGACTAGACAGGGCTCCACAACCACCCTAAAAATTAATAACAATTCTTCATAGGAGAAAATATGAAAGAAATTGAATTGAACAATTCATTTAAAAACCCTTGACGTTACAGATCTTGGCAAATTATAATTGTACATAGTATGAATAATATAATATGAGAGGAAAACTTTTTGTTTAGGAGCTATTTAATTATATTTTTATTCTCAATATCGTCCTTTTTACCTTATATATTCAACCCATTTGTTAAGATGTCACGTGTTAAGTCCCAAAGTCTTGTTTTCCCCTCGCGCGCGTTTAGCTTAGCAGAATCTCCCTTTAATCTAAACAACTTCCTACAAATAAGGATTTATTACAAATTTGACACCACATAATTGTAGTAATTTATAAAATTTAAAAAATGAACATAAACATGATTTTTTCTTTCTAAACACTTTACCTGTTGATAGGTCTGTTCTAATTCAACGAGGAGATTTTAATATTTTATTATCATAATTTATATTTTTTATATCTTTTTGTTTATATAAATATATATTTATCAATAACTTTCTCTAGAATATATTCTTATGTTATAATTTTAATGGTTTATTATTATTATGTTTGCGTATATTGCGAATGAGAAGCTTTAAAATTTTACTTTTAATGCATTAAATATTATTTATATTCAGGGATGAAAATATGTATCAAAATATTTCGGAATAAATTTTTGTTTATTTTTATAGTTTCGTGTTTAGTTAAAAAGGAAGCGAAGAATATTGGATATCGATTCAAGAAAGCTGTATGAAATAAATGAGATTTTTTCAAATATAATCCTCTCTCGAATTGACTGAAATCATTTTAACTCCATTCTTTTAAAAACTCTTCTAAGGTAGTTGGCAACTGCTCAGAGACCGAAAGGCGACGGTAACCCCTTTCGAGCAAAATTAAAAAACTATATTTTCACATCTTCACCGACCAAAACATCTTTCCAACTTACATTATTTTAAAACAAACTTTACAAATAGTATGTAAACGGGGAGCGAAAGCGTCTTCCGGGAACACACCTATCCGAGTGAAAACGAGGGGGTGGGCTTGGTAGCCCCGTATTTTACATACTACTTATATATAATAATATTAAAAATTATATAATATTTATATATTTTCATTTCAAATATATATATTTTATTGATAAATTTATATTCAAATATAATATATTTTATTAAATATTATCAATTTAATTAACTATAATATATAATATATATATGAACAACCTCAGCTAAATTTATTTTTTTGTGTAGATTTAAAATAAATTAATATATATATATATATATAATCTTAAATATAATAATTATATATAATTATAATTAATATTATTATATATATAAATTATAATAAGTATATAATCATCAAATATATATATAAAATATTAAATTTAAATATAATAATTTATGTATATATATATATATAATAATATATAAAAAAATTTATAATATATATATATAATAAATATATCAATTATATATATATATAATAAATTATTAGTGATGGACGATTTCAAATTTCCAGCCGATGCCGATTCACGATTCCGATACAAGTCAAAAGTGCCGATTCCGATTTTTACCCGATTCCGATACCCGATTCCGATTCCAATTCTTATATATATAATTATATTAATAATTATATATATATATAATATATATTATAATAATATATATATATATAATATTAATTATATAATATAATATATATATAATTATGTAATATATATATATATATATTATTTATTTATTATATATATTATTATTATATTAATATTTATAAATCTTTATAATTGTATTATTATTATATATATATATAATATATATTATATATATAATTTATAAAAGTATATATATATTATTATATATATTTATTATAATTAATTATATATTATATTGTATTGTACTTAGAATAATATCTTATTGGCTAACTATAATTTTATTTATATAATTTTATTTTTTATCCATATATTAAATAAGATTGTTGCTATATATCAATCTGTTCGATTTTTCATGTTTTTTGTTAATTTTAATTTATTAATTAATCTTATAATAATGTTATTTAATTTTTTGATATATATTATATATATTATTATATATATATATATATATATATATAATATTTTATATATTATATATATTATATTATATATATAATAATATATAATGTATATTTGTACCCCTTTGCTATAAAATCAACTAATTTTAGATATTTATAACCTTATAAATTATATTATTTCTATTTCTCTATATTTTCAATCTTTGCTAAGAAATAATTAGTTAATTACCTTTTTATCTATTTAATCACTGAAACATTAATATCAATTTTCAACCAGATCCGGCTTCGGATAAACCTAGTTTTTTTTTATTTTTTTGTTAAAAAAATTCCTTCTTTTAAATTTAGCTAAATTATGAATCTTGGAGCTACTCAGCTTTGATTATTTTTAGTTAAAGCATGACTCATAAGTTGTAGTGCAAAAACTTAACCATTTCTTTCGTTTCTGAGAGGAGTGCAATCCGATTTTTATGAGAAAATTGATCCTCCAATTTGAATAGTCTTCATTTTCCACGGAAAAGGGGACGAGCTTTAATATTTTCTAGCAAGGACACCAAATTGCGAAAGGAGTTCTTTATTTCGATGACACCATTGTAAGGGACTTTCTGAATTTTAATAAGTTTCATATTTTTTTATAATGGTGATTTTCTACTATGTTTATATACATCTTATTTTATTTTCATATATAGTTTGTCTTTCTCCTTTGGGATGAGTTCTTTTGCTGTTTTTAAGTCTTTTTTCTCTTTAAATTCAGAAAAACAACTTTCAAAACTGAAGTTAAAACCTATTAATCTTCAGTATCACTTTTTTTCCCCCATTCTGTTGATAATGAGAAAAAATCTGAAATTGGTTTAAAGTAGTTGGAAACTGTTTTCTTTGCATTATAAAAGGTAATCTTATCAGAAGATCCATTGCTTAGAATATCTTTCCACCATTTATATGTTATAAATCATCCTCAGGAATGTATTTAAAGGTGGATAAGATAGGATAGTCTAAGACAAGATTCTTATCATAAAGTAAATGCTGAATCTATTTTTTACTGGACATTTTCCATGCTGAATTAACTATAGCCTTAAGTGCTCCTCAGCTTTCCTTTCCTCTAACTCTTTTAAAAAATGCAATCATTTTCATATTTTTGGGATTTATATGGCCGATGCCATTGATTCCTTGTGGCTCATTAAAATATGTACAATCAACAAAATTTTTAGTATTTTTAGCAATTTTTCAAGAATCTTTAATTGTTTCTAGATCATACAGGTATTGAATGATCGCTGAAATATGAAATGAAGAACCCTCTTTTGTTCAAATTTTTTGAAAGCATATGATAGTGGTATTACATTGGTTTGTATATCCTGAAAATCTGTGCGGTGTAAATTAAATTTAGTTGATACCCCTTCATCACTTGGAAATAGCTTGGGGAAGTTGATTAAAATGACCTATCGATTTTGTTTTGCGATATGGACATATTTTTTTTAACGTCTTTTTGTTCAATATGGCAACATTGAGAACTAGTGTCAAATGTGTAAAAGAGCAAGGTAATTTCTGGAATCCTGCTTTGTGTAACTCCTGCAGCCATAATAGGTGCGTTATCCCTTACATAACATGAATTTTATTAGCAGGAATATTGAATTCTTCCTAACATTTGAAAGACAATAACTATATTAGATGCTGTGTGAGATATCAGAAGGTGAAACTCGAAGGATAGCATTTTATATTTCTCAATTACTCCAATTATACAAGGGTCTCACCAAATATTTCAGGGCTCACTTACGAGTTCACGGGGTATTATAATATTATAATTCAAAGCATATTACATAACATGACTAACGAAACATTATCAAATGTCTGCCTAACCATGATTGTCTGAAAATCTAGGCTTATACGTAAGGAATGCGGCACGCTCAATCCAGTTTTTTTCTTTAATTAAAAGAATTCAGGAAGAACTGAAATTAAAAAATCAATACGGCAGACTTCGGAAATATTGGTCTTGGAAATATCATAAGACAAT
>JABUQX010127044.1:32500-61615 GCA_015478945.1 Trachelipus rathkii | reverse complement strand
ATTATTATCCATCCTATCATCAGATTATAATAAATGAAATTATGACCAGTTTCGGTTAGCAACGAATCAGAAGCATCTTATAATCACATTATCCTTTGAACAAATCTGCACTGCTCCCCATCATTTGTTTCGAGAAGGTTATTTTAAACTTCATCTTCTGATCAGATGTTTTATATGGAAACAAAACAAAAATTAAAATAAAATATTTGACTGTTAATAATATATTTGAATGAAATAATTTTTTTTTTGAAAATTAATAAATAATTACTGACTTATTAATTATGATGTTATGAAAGTAGGTGGAAATACAAATTGGATGAAGTACACTTAAAACGCCATCTTCAGCTTACAGTTTGTTGTCATATAAATTCTTTTCATAATTAGTTTTAAATGTATTAGGCCCATTAATATTGTTATGTACCATATGTTAATGTCTGAAGTAATTACATCAACTTTTAAATTTAACCCTTTGTGTGTGTGTATGTGTGTGCAATAATTGAGTTTAGAAAATGTGACACTTAATTAAAATTTGATTTGATAAGTTTTTGGTAGTGAATTCCGGAATCTTTATTTTATATTAAAATGCACATTAATCCTGTTCAATTGTAGTGATTTTGGATATTTTCTTCTGCATTATAATCTAGTCATTTGATCTATAGTTACTCAGTGGGCTTTGGATGCCATTGATTAGAATGTCATATGAACATTCCGCTAAGTTAAAGACCTCCGACTGAGTTTTCAAATAGATAAGTTATGCTCAAATCTCCATCAAACACAAACCCACCAACTACTAGCCATACAAATTTCCAACAAACATGAGAGTCTTTCCTTATATTGCTTAATAACACTTATTTTAAAATTCCTAAGCTGCCATATTTTAATAAAATTAGAATTAATTATTGCCGATTTTTTTTTTACCTTTATCTCCCAAAAATGTTTCGTGTAATTTTTTTAATAAAATCTTTGTTAATAAAAGGATTTTTATGCGATCTTAAGTAATTTAAAACTTTTCTAGAAAACCTTTTACACACCAAAGTACTGGTTGGGATGATCTCCGAAAAATTTTGTAATGCTTTAGGGTTTTAGGGGAAACAAGCTCTTGGTGTCTTTGTACAAATTTATTATAATCTAATATGTAAATAAAATCATATTTTTTCTTGGTAATAGTAGCGCAGAGGCTTCACCCCCGATTTTAATAAAAAATCACAGGATATACAAAAAAAAATAATAATTTGAAGAATTAATGAAACGAATTATGGGCTCTCTCTTAGGGGAAAAAAGTTTACCGACTTACTGCTCAGCAATCGGCGCGAGAGAAGTTGTTGAGATATACTCTCCATAGGCATTTCTTATCAATTTTCTTTATTTAAAAAACAGATCATAACTCTCTGCAAAACAAAAGGACACCCTGTATGATGTCAAGTATATGGTGAGATGAGTGCACTTCGAGAAAAGACGAAAAATGATTTACACAGCATTCCTCGACTCATTGCTTTAGGGAGTAGAAAAAAAAAAAAATACAGCCTGAATTTAATGTTTAAAAACTTTTGTTAGGCTTTTATTTGAAAAAAAAAAAATGGTGGCCTCAGGAATATGCGCAGGAACTCGAGGTTTTAGGGCCATTTTAATTACCTAGAGGATTAGACTGGGTTATATTGATCTTCAATGACAATTTAGGTGTAAGTAAAGCACATTAGATATTTTCTCTTTTGTATAAAAATCGTGGTTATACCTAATAAAAACGTTACTCACTAACCCTGAACAGTAAGGAACTAAATAAGAGGAACCTAAGCCTGGTATATATTAGGTGAATTACAATAAAATATGGATAAAAGTAGCTATTTGGAGTATATTTATTTAATTACAATTAGTAAGAGGTCATGTATAACTTTTTTATTTACGTCATAAAGTATGACACCCTAATTTTTTCTAGTTTTTAATCTATATATATATTATATATAATCCTGTGATTTTATTTAATAATATCTCGGGTAGGATATAAGCCCCTCTACTTACTATACTATTCTATTGAGTTTGACCTGGTTATATTTATGTATTGTACACTCTGACTTAAAATGTTTTAACTTGTGCATATTTTATATCTCAATTTTAGTCATTTTTCGCTAGTTTGTAATTTACATAAAATATAATGAAATTATTTTCAGATGCATTCAAAAGGTGACATTCTTAAAGTTTTTATTTGTGTCTTATGAATTTATTCCTTAAGAGTTTTCAAAGAAAATACTACTAAATGTTATCTTAAAATAAGGTTTTTTGCTATGAATTTTATATATTATATGTTATTATATTAATAAACCCATTAGGTGAGAAAGTGTTGACTTTAGTTTATATATATTATAATTTATCTAAGTAATTATATGTGATTAAGTCCATGTTATACAATAATATCTAGGATCTCAATTAATAATGTGTAATATATATATTTAGGTACATATTATTATATAATATATAATATAATAGGATAGATATATATTATAAATAATAATATTTATAAAATTTATGTAAATGTTATTCAATAATATATATATATATATATATTATAATAATATTTAATAAAATAATATTTTTATATATTAAATTTCTCCAATCAAAACTTTATATATGAGAGTGATGCGCGAGACAATATATACAACTGTTACCAATTATTTCATTTTGTCTATGTCGATATATAGACTTAAAATTCATTAACAAGGTTAGAAACATTACGTCTCTAGAGAGCATTTTTATCCAAAATATCTATTTTTGCAGAGTAATTATATACTCGATAGTCAGACATAGTGAGACGTGCACGAGAGATCAATGTACAACTGTGAGAGTAGTTCACATAATAGTTATCGATATTCTGCTAGGCAGGAGGCGCAAGCCTCACGTTGGAGACTATCCTTAAGAATTCGTTTTAATAAGATCCAATGAGTTATAGGAAATAACATTTGGTGGTGTGCTTGAGAAATCTCGAATAATCTATCTTAATGAATGTTGCGAGTTATGAAAAAGTGATACAAGACGGAAGCAGTTTAAGGGCAACCGAAGTCGGATATTGCTCGCAGAAGGTACGGCAGCGAGAATATGGGATGGGAATTAATTGAACCAAGAACTTCAGGCGTAAGACAATGAACACACACAAACGAGAATATATTACATTTTTACTGTTGTACCTATTTAAGAAGAATTTATAGGTGAAGTGTATCTACACATTGTAATTTTAAGTTGGGGATTTTTGGTTTCAGGATTCATAAGCTGATAACTAAAGTAATTAGTTATATAGCCAAGATAGAGATAATGTACAACATCACATCCTCTTTAAGAATTATAAATAAATTATACTATTAACAAAACTCCCCCTTTGGATACAAAGTATATAATTCCGAATATGTGCTTTTCGAGGAAGATTGCTAACGACCTTGGAGGATGAAATTTCCAATATTATAAAAAGATTTTATTTTTAATTTTGGATTATAATACTTAACATATGCAAAATTAAAACAAAACTGTAAGAAAGGAAAAGATTATTCTATATTAAAAGTTTTTGGTATATCAATATATATATATATAATACTCGCACAAAAAAATCCACCATAGTTTACTTAGGTATTTAGCATAAAGAGAAGAAAAATTTTAATATTGCACTTTTTTTGTGTGCTTATAGATAGATAGACTGTGTTACTACGTTTTGCTAGTATTAATAATAGCATATTTCACCTTATTAACGTTGCATACTTTATAACCATTAAATTCATTGAACACGTGTTATTCTATATCTCGACGCCAATAATTATTTATGTCTAGTATTGGATTTCTTTTAAGCTATTTTTGGTGCCTGTCACACACATTTAATCCCTAATTCATCGATGATAGCACTTGTTTAATGTGTAAAGATTTCCAGCATTCGGTATCATCTTACGATATAATAGTTTCTTTATTTTTACTGGACTTATATTGCAGTAGAAATAATGTTAGAGGTATATCTAAGCTTTTAACATTAGACATTGTATATTTGTTGGATTATCTAATTATATTATATTTGAAAACATGTTTTTATAGCTCTATTTACCTAATATACACTACGAGGTTGCGTTTTTAGGGAAAACCTCCGCCGCGGCTCACCAAAAAAACAATGCCTTAGATTCGAACCTTCCTACTTGTCTGGTGCTAAGATCTATCATATATCACTACATCAGTGTGGGCATCCTCTCTCATATAGAGTTCATTGTGGCGGCCATCATGAATTATACTATTCGGTCTGGGATCGGGAGCACTCCTCTCCGAGCTTACTTTTTTGCTCTTATCTGTAGTCCGCGCTTTAACCTCCATTACAAAAATCCGTAAGAGTTTATACACTATGTTAAATATATTTACTCTGTCGTATTAGGCAACTGACACCACTTCACATTTTTTACACTAAAATCTGTATTCCTTTTGACAGCTCTTCCTTTATTTTCATTAAGTATTTGATCTACAAAATGTTTTTTCCATGTTGGAGAGCTTCAATTTTTAAAACTTATGGAAAAGGATCATACATTGTTCTCTTACTTTTGTCTTACAACTAACTATTATCTTCTACTAGCACGGATAATTAATAGTTTCGAAAACATTTTTGAACTGCGGGGACTTATCTCCAATTAAATCTATTCCACATAGTGAGTGAGTCATTAACTTAGTGTTAGGTAGCGTGAGAAGTCTGTCACAGTTACTCAAATCTATGTTGGATTACTATAGGTTCCTAACCAAACACATCTTTTCATAGTGAGATTTTGAGGTCTTTAAAGTTATTTTTATGGTTTCAATACACCACCCTAACTGGTGACTTAAATTTGGATCCCTTTTCTTGATAAACTATGGACTAATTAATAATGGATATTTAATAAATCTTCTTTCTTTAAAATTCCTTAGTATTATATTAATAAATCAATGATTACATAAGCTCATATATAATTTACCAAAAGTAGAGATTATTATAATTATCCTTTATTATGATTATTATTGACCTTAGACGTTTATAATAAATAATTATATTTTAATTCTTTTTCTTGCACTCATTTTAAATCTTCTATATTCTTACTTTTGTATTTTACAGAGATTATTTCTTTCCTGAATATTTACGTTTAACAAATTTACAAACGGTGAGTCACGCTACCGTTGAACAACAGTTTCAGTAATTATGAGTCATCATTCTTAGAAGGTGCCAATGTTATCGATTCATCATGTGGATCCTTGGAAATTGAACTATCAATAACGAAGTTTCCCTCTCATCTATTCGAGTATTATGTAGGCAATCCCGTGTGCTATCAACTTTTATATATATATTCTATTGCAGTATTGTGAGTAAATACGCTACATACCTAAAAATTAGCCCATAACCCTATGTTTAAATAGGTTTGTCTAATAATAATATAAAGTAATTATAAAGTGGTATAATATATTATTTAGGCAAATCGGTGGTGTGGAAGAGGTGAGAAAACTATAATATGGGTATTTGTATTTTTCTCAATGTGCTTCAATATATATGTCAAGTTATATCTTCATTCTTTCTACGTTTAGTATAATAACTTTAACTTCCTAAGACCCTAACTACTACAATTAATATAAATAATATCATTTTTTATCATGAGAAATATACTCATAAGCAAACTCCTGACCTTACGTCTTTTCTCTATATATTTAAAATATTTATTTATGGCGGTTTTGCTTTATCTACTTTCAAACATGATAAATTTCTCTTACTTTCTATCAATTAATTATATTATCTGACAATCTGCCTAGCTCCCTTTTTCTTCCCAAACAAGATGAGCTCGACTCGACGTATTGGAAGAGTTGGATGTCTCTGTGGGCCCCGTCTGCTTTTCGTTATAGGTGCCGAATACATGGTTCCGGGAAGAACATGTTGTCATCTCCGTCTCGCAACATTGCTCAATCTTAGCGCCCCATTCTATTCTGTTCCATGATGGGTTATGCATCGATGCGTCCCAAAGGAAATGTAGATGAAGGCGGGAGAAGAGGAAAGAGTGATGACTGAAGAAAAGATGAAGTGGAAAATGCGTGGGAAAGAGGTTTATTAAATCAGAGCACTTTGGTTGGAGGGTTCTTTGTTCTCCACCTAATTTCTTACTTTTCCTTTACAGAAATTGTTCCTTATAAACGCTGTACTATTCGCAGTAATCTTATTACGAATGGAATCTTATGGTTACGCTAATTGATGATTTGCGAAGCGTATAACATAACGACAATGTCCTCAGGGCACGCCTCTATACGGAGAAATTGTGGGTGGAAATTTGCTCATTAGAAAACGTTCTGCTCTCTTATTGTTTTGACGGTGCTCATTAATCAAACACAAGATTGCCTCTGGTTCGTGCAAAATGGTTCATTAACACAGTGATCCGAGAGTAGCTCTCTCGGTTCTGAAATGGATTCGCTCGTCAGGAAAACGTGTTTTAGTTTATCTACTCCATCCTTATTCTCTCATCCTGTTATACATAGTAGAGTGCAACAATAGTCATCTACTGAAGGGAATATGACAACGTCTCCAGCTCTAATATGTAGTACTAATCAAAACTCGAGATAACTCAATGAAGCAACGTAGCTTCATATTGAAATTCTCCAAGTTATGCGGTGCAGCAAGAAAAGTAAAATATGAGCTTTACTGGATGAGGTATTCAGAGGAGTCTCCAGAGGGTCGTCGACTAAAGTGCGCGACTCGCGCTAGAATCAAACAACAATCAATACCATATATCTCCTTTTTCTTATTATGTCTTGAAAACCTAGCCCATATGACTCTCTGTAGCTGCCAGACATTTGTCTATCCCCTCACGAAGTTGGTCCGATGGGACACCTCATTGTCTGAGACATAGCACTATTTCGGGATTTTAGGCCATTCTGGATAATGAAGTTGTATGTGTGCGACGCCGATACTCATATTTATTTCCCAGGAGCATGAGTGCCTCGTCGTCTGGCGTGCATATACAATCTAGCAGATAATAGATATGGAGATTCCTACAGTCAGAGCGGAAGTTAATAATCTGAAATCATAAGGATTAAACTTATATGCAAAGAGTAGAAATGGAGAGATCAATGATAATAATGTCTACTTATAAAAAGTGACTCTACATGACAAAGTGAGAGGTGGTTTGAAATTGAAGATTAATTTGAATAGAAGTAGGATCACTTAAAGAATATCATTCTGTAAAAAGAATTATAGAATTCTTTAGGATCTTGCAATGTATGAGAGCATTATATAAATATATAATATCCAATGAAACGCAGTCCTGAACAAACCATAGTGATATGAAGAAAAGCTCACACCCTCCTTTGTGCACAAAAAAGTTGTGTTACTGGTATATCTCTTCGTCGCTTTGCAGAGGAGGTTACGTTCTATCCCCAGGTTCTGAACTTATCAAGTCAGGAGCGCATTCTTCGGAGTATGTAATATATCATGAGTTCTATCATGATTTTAGAATCCTAGCAAGAATATAGACTTTGGAATAAATGATACTGAATCATGTATCAAGTTCCAATCTGGTCTATTCAAGTCAGACTAATATGATTCTTATCAATCACTACCTATACATTACTTATTAAGAAATTTTTATAAGATCACACAAGTTTAGCACATTAGCCTTCAAGATTTTTCACAAAAAAGCATCCCGACTTCAAGTTACAATCATTATATCATTGTTTGAAATTCTGGCGTGGGTTATAGGTGATTGGGAAGGTGGACCGTATCTTAGATTCCGGTACTGTAAGGCTACGCGGATGACTTAATGCTCTTGGCCTATTCTAAAGTGAACCTATTGTAAAATATAAGTCAAATATAATTGGTTAATCACCTGTTTTTGAGAAGAGTAGAGGGCTCACTCTGGAAATTCCAGGAAATTTCGCTATATAGATTATCGGTTAAAATTACATGGTACAATCAGTACAAGTTTTAAAGTTTGCTAATGATATTGTATCTCCTTTATTAGATATAAGAGTGATTATTATATTAATTGAACAGTTGTCGAACCTTGAGATCCGTAGCTGGCATTACAAGCTGGCGAAAATACTTTAATCACAATTAGCCTAAGCTATAAAATCCAGCAAAAGTTGCATTGTCAAAGAACTTTTATCGTATCGAAATTAGTTGTAACCTAAAATAATTAGGCATTGAGAGGTGGAGGTACTTATGGTTTAAGAATAATTTCGCGCTGGTGAATATTGTGTGTGATTAGAGAGAAAATTCTGTCTGTCTCTGATTTACTTTAGTCGGCGGCGCAATTGTTTCCACCCCGATATGGCATCCAACCAAAAATGAGGGGATGACGGTTCTCAAGATGGTGTTACAAGTACTCTGCAAACAGATATTTTCGCGCTGTGGGTAAATCGAAGCAGCATGGATGGAAAATCGAATGTCTGTAGAGTACTGACGAAAACTGGTGATACGGATACGGTAGGGTTTCAGGAATGACATTATGTGCAGACCCATGAAGACAGATAGGCAGCGTCGTAGAGGATGATAAGGCAGTATGGAAAATGAGTTTTAGGTTATTATAGTGTTTAAAAATACACTCTATGACTATTTCTGCCATAAAAAAAAGGGCTTGCGAGACATTTTCATAAAAATAATTTAATTTTTTTTAGGTTTGTCCAAATGTGGAAGTATCTGCACTAGTAGATGATATAGAGAGTGAAATTGGAGACGGGAGAATGAGTGAAACCAGATAGTCGTCCTACTAATCGATAAGAGAAATTTAGAATGCGAAAGATCATACTGATCCATATATATATAGAAACCTAAGCTTGGACACGATGGAGTGTGTGCTCCCTTCTGTAATGTGCGGAAATGACTGAGATGTATTATTTATTTTATTACGTCCCACTCTTTATTATACATGACAGTGGCTCTCAACTGGAGCAGCATACTGAGTAGATAGTGAGCTTTGATAGTTTAGGAGTGTTCGTGGTTAAGTTACATCTACTGAAGTACATATGTATACCCAGCGGGGCTCTCCCCCCTGCTGCTTGAGTTTATAAAATTATGATTGGATTATTATACCTTTCACATATAAACATTTCTCCATTATAAATATGAAGGTGGGTGGAGATTTGTAATAGGGTAAGAGATGATGTGGTTCATCAAAAAATTGTGACTGGTTATTAGGTCAATGGCTATTTTTAAATGGAGGGAGTGAATCATGTTAAAATTAGCTAAGCAATTGGAACAAGTATCTGTTTATCTAAGAGTTTAAATAAATATTGTAGTGCTATATGTTATGGTAATGGAAAAGGGGAACTGAGGGTGATGGGAGTGTAGTAATATATATATAGGCCAGTTTTAGAATGGTAGGAAGGTGGCTGGTTGAGCAATTTATATTATACCTAAGGGACTATAAGTCATTAGAAATCGTAAAATATTTTGTTATAATACTAAGAGTTGTATTTTCATAATAAGAATACTATTATATATATATATAGGACGTCCCAGTACGAAACGGCGCCACTTCGCGCACAGTACAGTATAATTAAGAGTCTAAGTCTGTTATATATAGTTATATTATTTAACCTTCTTCTCCTTATTTATTCATAAACGACAAAAATCTCTATTTACTGTATAGAGTATAATTACTGGAGTACCTAACAAGTCACTTTTATGATAAGCAAAGAGAGGATTAACTGTTGCAAATTATGAGGCTAGAAACCGTACGCATATGTGATGCGTCCTAAAAAATAAAGTAATTCACAGTGGAACACAGTTTAACAGTGTTTTACGACTTCCGTCGTATATATCTATTGTTATTTAAGAATTTCTCTCTCTCTGTGTATAAACAACTCCCATGTTGTGCTAAGCTAAAATTAGTAAATGCAAAAATTAACACTCATAATGAAGGGTAGTGATAAATACACACTTATAAATAGTGTCATACAGAGCACTCTACACTAGAAGTGAGTGTTCCTCATCTCAGAGCCTACTCAGGAAAGGGAACGAACAGGTCAGCATATAAATGAATATAGTGAGTAATTAGGACTATTTTTCTCTCCACCCCATGGAACTTGTTACGCAACTCCAATATAGAGTTGAGATGGGTATTGATCTGATTACAAAAAAATAAGGATCTCTTACGTTCCTCAGAATGCTCCCTTCCGTGTATCGCTGTGACCATCGAGGACTACAGTTCCTCCCTCTTCATCACCTAATTCCTAATTTGTTTCTCTTGTATATTCTTTTTACATGTTTATGTTTATTAAAAATGTTTTTTGTTTTTTACATTTTAGTAATAAGATACGAAAGGTCACATAAAAATATAGAACAAAAAAGCTTAAATTCCAAATATGTATATATTTTTCTCTAGGATGTTCAGATACCGTGTTACATGCGCATTACATCGGCATTCGATCATATTAGTTTATTTTATGATATAAAGCTGAGCTTGGGCCGATTACTTTTTAACTCAATATAAAATGTCATGTTTTTTTTTTATTTATTCTCATTTATTATAAATTGTAATTATTTTATTTATATTTTAAACATAATTTATGTGCCTTTTTAAAACTTGTCATTTAATTATGAAGTTATGTCTTTTTGGGTAATACAAATGACATTTTACTTATACAAATGCATATTGTGCGAAATACTTTGTTGGTTTTTTTTATCTGGGGTTAATCTATTAGAATTGCGCAATTGCTATGCAAGTATATTATTAAATATAAATGTATTTTATATTTCATTATATTTGAAAGAAAAATATGATATGTTTGCATTATAATATGACTGTATTAAAGCATGTAGGATGTTGATTTAAAAAGATATATGAAATCTACAATCTAAAATTTTTCTGAACGAAATATTCGTAATGGCGTATTGTAAAAATTCTTTTAAATAGCAAAAACTATATTGCAAAAAGGAGAAAAAACACCAGTTATGTGGCAAATTCTTACCCACTGATACAACAATATGGTTAAGCGATCTAGTTTAGGTATATGCAGTACAATCTTCAACCTTCTCTGGAAACAAGTTATAGTTGCGGGCGATATATTAAAAAAATAAGAACGAAATAAATAATAGACAACCATACATCATAGGAACAGCGATGATGTAAACATCTATAGAGAGGAAATGTACAAGTTGTAAACTAAGCGTCCTGTAAATTGTTCGAGTAACGAATAAAAACTTATAAGAGCAATCCATACATAAAAATTGGCTTTATTGAATGCTGCGTCAAGAAAAGATGAAAAATTAAAGATAAATTTTAATAAGGGTACGCATTTATAAAAGTCACATTTCAGGTTTTTTTTACAGGAGAGCATTATATTTAAATGTTTGCGTAATGTTAGATTTCCTGTTTAAATACCCATTGTTTTAAAAAGTTGCTAAAAATATCTACTGATTATGGAGTTAAAACTTTACTCCATTTAAACTATATATTTTTTTCCACTTGTCTGATCACCGAATAGTTTATCTTAAAAATAGAATTTTGATCTTATTAATGAATTCATCAACGTCATGGGCACCTGTATCGTTATGGAGCGATTTAAATTACAGGAAAAAATTGGCTTTACACTAGAAAACTTTCTTCTATGAAAATTAACGTGTACAAGTATTTTCATTATTAATTATAAAGTAAAAGTTGATTAATTTTTACTGAAATAAGCTAAATAGAGAAAAAAATAGGAAATAAAATCCTACACAAATGTATCCTCCCACACATTGGTCATTAACACTAATCCTTTGAGTGTAAATATAAAAGATATAATTAATATATATATTATATATTATATATATAATATATATTAATTAGATATATATATATATATAATATAATATTTATATATATATATATATTATATATATATTATTAATATATATATTAATATTATATTATATATATTATATATATATATATATGAGTACTTATAGTTACTTTAACGGACTACCACATCGGTGAGATATAAAGGGTATATAGAGTCACCGGACTCAAAAAATAAAATATATTTATAATCAAGGTTATAAACAAACTTCTTAGAGAACATAAAGAAAGATAGATAGGATGTATGTTAGTATGGCCTCGAAAATGTGAGCGGAACTTTAGTTATTGTTATTTCTTCATGAGAAACCTCACTAGAACCACTTGTATAAAGGTGCATCTAAATAACAGATTTAGCACATAATTCTCATAAACCAATCATATGTACCCTAACCTAACCTAACCATATACGCGCACTATAATTTACATAGAGAATTGAGGTGTTCACTCTAATAGGAATAACATTGATATAAATAAATAAATAAATCATAAATAAATTAATTAATTATAATTAAATTTAATACAGTTCACTCTCACTACCAATTTCTATTAAATCTACTTTCTTCAAAGATTCTTTATATGTAATTCATTTGATAGTTTATCATCTTTCTATTTTATCAAACTGAGATATTACTTTTTTATTATTTAGATGAATCTGTTATACGTCTCCTTTGCCACTGTCTAATGCGGGAATAGCTATAATTTCGTGTGAATTTTAAAGTTTTAACTTTAAAAATAATATTAAATATATGATAATATTAATAATTAATATAAATAATAATAATTAAATTAATAATTAATAATAATAATAATAATAATATATAAAATTATAAATGCCTGGCAGTGTACTTATAATCTTAACTTAGGTTAGTATAATGTAAATTATTAATCACATGTTTGGTGTCCTTAAATTATATTTAAAAATTTACTAAAAATTTAAAATTAAGAAGCAGAGCATCTTATTGGAAAGGCACCGTGTGAGTCTTCTAGTTCCTAGTTCCTAAAATCCCACGATAAAGAATATTAGGCCACGAGATTTCTTGAGGAGCTAACGTTTAATCAAAGATATGCTCCAATCTTATTATAGTCTCAATTAGCATGCCAGTATTTTTGAGCATACTGTATCCTCGGCAACACGAGGCCATGGCTTCTAATTGGCTGCTCTTCCTCACTGCCTCAGAGGTTTACCGAAGGAAAAGTCACATGGAGCATTCGCTTCTGCTAATTGAATCTTAATGGCAAAATAATATTTAGGCATTTACTGAAGATGGACATTTGTGGCTCGAAACGTTCAATTAAGTTTACTTTTAACAGAACGCTCTAGTTTTATCGTTCTATTTATTAAAGGGTGAAGTTACATTTGTTTAAAAAATGTTTCAAAAATCACGCATCATATACTAACCATATTAAGTTAGTATAAAGCAAAACCCAAATTAATGACTGATATTTAAAATATTTCTAATTAAAGTATTTATTCTTTAAATTGTAAAAATATTTCAATAAATTAATAAATGTAAGAAATTAACTTAAAAACAAATTTTAAATAAACTTAAGAGCATTGCAAATTATATGTTATTCAGAAATATAATTTAACCATCATTTAAATGTTATCTTATGAACCTTAGTTATACGAATTTATATATCATATTTAGTTGCATGTTTAAAAGTAATATTATTTAGAATCTTAACTGTACAGTGTAAGGGCAAATGGAGAGTGGAGCCAAAGAGAAGAAGCGTAACAAGGACAAAATCTAACACGCGTAAAATGGATTGCTCGGGTGTATACAGGTACAACTGTCCTATATAGATGAATCTAACAAAAATCACACTGCCAATTTAATCACTATAAAAAAATCAGTATACTCATATCGTGAGATCAATTCGTCACTACTCATCCCATAATGCTCTCACTTCTCTACCTCAGTTGGTCTACAGTAAAATAAACTGAAAATCCAAGTGAATAATGAATTAAGTTATAAATAAGTAAATATTATAATTTATTTCTCACGGCTAATCAACGAAGAACCCATGCTCCACTCTATAGACCCAATGTTTTCTCATTGTACTCTATACAAATATCATTCCAGGCTGATTTCATTAGGTGTCTACTTTTAGGAAGTATTAAGATGCATAACACTCGCATGAATTTCTATCACAATTTCTCAATACATCTATCGCCAATTTTGATATTCCACAATACATTTCCTTAGCATAAAGTTCTATATTATATCTGATCTTCGCTCAAAGGACAAGATGTCCAGCTCTTGGCTCATCAGTTTCATATATTATTAGTTTACCATTAGTTATTTTTTTTTCATTAATTCATATTAATAATATATATGATCAAATTATATTATGAAATAAGTAAATTATTAAGTATAACTAATTATGATTTTTGATTATGGATTAAGATTCAAATCTTCTTCCTCTTCAATCTTCCTTATATTTTGAGTTTATTTCCATATTGATTGGATATTATTAATGTGTAAGATGTAGTCTATTATAGACAAAGTAATTAAGATGGCAATCGAAGATAATAGAAAGACGAAGGCGTAGAAAAGGAGAAATAATGAGACAAATATGATGTCAGGAGAAAAAAGCAAGACCCAAGACATATAACGCGCCCCGTCTCTTCTTCCGTCGGTTTCGTTGGGTTGGTAGTCCCATTGAGTGACAGCTTTTGAGCGTGTGCTTGTGGACTTGGCTTTGCTTGACATCTTCGTCAGACAAGAGTTCTCTATAACATTAAACCTCCACACTTCTCTTTAGTATGCTCATTGGGTACCTGCGTTTTATTGTGGACTTCCTTCTTACTCATGGTTCAGATCTCAAATGTTTTTAAGGGTTCATGCTCTTCTTATGCCCTAGTGTGGCCACAACCATATCTCCTGCGCTGTGGATACTACAAAACCCGCGGTCGCATTCCAACTCATCCGTCTCATTTTTATTGCACTCTCAAATGTCTCATTACTGCTGCCGTTGTGCTGACGCGGATGGTATACTATTTACTGGCTCGCGCGCGAGTTACAGACTAGTTTTGCGTGGCTTTGCATCCCATACATCATAGTGCGCATACATTCATACTTCGGTGCTGGTGCTATCGTCGAGCTAAGACAAAATAAGATTAGAGCACTTATATTTCGGAAATAATTGTAAGGAATATAAAAAAAAAGACTCTAAAAAAAAAAGAATAGTTTGTGCCCGTTATTACAAAAGAATTTCGAACTTTAGTACTCAAGTGAAAAACAACCAATGTAAGAACAGTAGTGGTATTTGTACACACACAATGAATACACATTTCTTATCCACACCACCACACACGCATACTGATACAAAAAGGAACATGAGAGAAATGAGGACAAAAATCATCAATATTAATGATTACTAGTCTAACTGTGAACAACTCCGCGATTCATATAAAGATTAAGATATATACAAATTCCGAGGTCGAAATAGTAAATAAGGTTGAAGTTATTAAATTAATTAATCTTCAGAGTAAATTAATAAATTATATAGTATTATATTCCAAATAATAAAAACTGAAAATCTAAAATAATAATAATAATAATAAATTAAAATCAAGAATAATTACATATTTACTTAAATTAATTGAATAATAGAACTAATAAAAAGAAACTCTTTCAAATAAATATAACTGGTCAATTAATATTTCATATATTAATAATAATAAATTTAGAATATTAATATTAATATCGGAGTCTGGTAAAACTCGAGGCAATATACTGGTCAATTTACTGTCTTTCTCCTAATTATATAATAGAGACTACTCTCGCGAGCTAATCAGCGATTAAAAAAACACAAAAAAAAAACACAAAAAACTCAAAAAATTAATATATTTATGGAAACAGGTTTTTCACACAATATACCCTCAACTCTCATTAATTCTCCACTCTCTCACCCCCTTTCCCACCATACCCACTCTCGTCTCTCATCAATGGCCGCTTCATTCAGCCTTGTATAAGTTATAAAGCAGTAATATAGTAACGTGCAAATGCCAGTTCCGAGCTCAACCCAAAAGAGCAACTCTGCGCACTCACACACTCTCATAATAGTGAGGCGCTGTATTCCGGGTTGTGTTATGTATGTCATTAAGTCGGTAATAATGAAATATATATATTTTAATCTTTAAATGAGTAAATATTAAAAAACATTTACAATTGCAAGAAATATGCCTAAGGCCACTACTATTGAGTTCCCAAAAATAGCCACGAGAAACTCCACTAAGAGAATAATAGGCATCAAATTTTAAAGATGCATTTATACCAGTTAGTACAACCATAAATCTATTAATTCAAAGAGGAGTCCATTTTAAAACTTATATTTAGTCAAAATAATTTTTCACCTATAGCATCAGCATCATTAATAATTCATCTTAATAAATTATGTATAAATATACACACATTGTTTAAGTTTACTACTACTGATATAATATAAATTATATTCATATATGAAATACTCTAAAGATTCCTGTCTTTAACATTACAACACATGTCGGTGTGAAGAAATCTGTTATAATAGGTACAAAAACCCGTATATTTCAATCACTTTTTCATTAAATTTATCTACGCAAATTTTCAAACTTGTACATCTTTCTTCTAATCGGACAAAGGTCAACTATTGCTCTCGGGGTCGCACTGTCTCTAATTAGTTATCTTTCGACAAAACACCAATACATATTATTCTCAATAATCCATAATCTCACTACTCAAATAACCGATCTCCTTCTAATTTGCGCTTATAATTGTCTCGGCATTTCCTTTAAACTGTTTACTCAGTGTACCATATAACTATATCTCCTTAAGCATATTTCAAATTATTAATTACACTCTCTTATTATTTTCAAAACATTCTCTAAAACATTTCTTCTTTGCTGCTCCACCCTCATTTAATTTAACTTTTTGAACTTTTAACTACAAAACTACTTTTACTTATACACGAACTCCCATGGTTCTATCCCTTAACTTCAGTGTCATACTTGACTCACTAGATTCTATACTCATAAACCTACAAATACATACAATTCAATAAATAAACCATAACTCTTAGGTTGCCAACAAAACTCAAATTTCTGTTCTTAAGGCTTTTTTTCTTTCGGAAATATATTTATAAGCTTTTTCTTAGAGATGTATCACACTCGTTCTTTTGAGCACCAGTTCATTTACCATATTATTTATACTAAATCTTAGGGAAGAGTTATAATCTACTCCTGTAATGCTACAAATCTGATATTTTCTATTGAAATAAATACAATGATATAAAAATAATATATCACAAAATAAACTTTAACTTAAAAAATAATAAAAAACTTTTACAAATATTGTCATTAATACTTTTAATCTACAAGTTGGAAATAGAATTTTTATTGTTGATATTGTTGAGAATTTTACATTTTTACATCTATTCAATACGCTCAATTCCTAAATTTCATTTTCTTTATTTCTATATTTTATATATTTGTTTTAGGGATATAGGCTATATATCAATGCAATAGCCTCCACTCTAATAAGAACCCTACATACTCACGACGGCCGTCATAAAATATCTTTTCTTTAAAACATTTTAAGTTTATGTCTTTGATCATACTCTTCCTTCTTTATCGTCTCTCTCCTAATGAGTATTTTAAGGGTCGAGGTTATGTGTCCGAACGCGGCATAAGAGTGCGAGAGTGGACATTAACATACGCTAGAGGTAAAAACAGGTAATAAGAGGACCTGCCTCTCAGTCAACAAAGTTTGATTTTCATGGCAACGAACAGGAAATCTTTTTAGATCCTTCCACTCAATTATTCCTTTATTTTGAGCCGGGTAGGTTTCCTTGTTTCCAATCTCGATCATGTTAAAATAAATTCTCTTTGAACCTCGGCGGTTGTAGGATTTTGCACTTTTTCACGACTCAACGCGGACTAGGATCCACTTTCCCTATTGTCGTGATAGGATACAGTCCTCTTCGAGAGTGCGTCGGCTTTCAGGTACCGGTGAGCGACACAGGCAACTACACCACACACAACTCGAGCCACCATTCAACCACCCCCCAACAGCCCCCTCACAAAACCCCCCCACTCATTCCTATTAGGCACCATTCTTCTCGTTTCTAAATTCACATTCCTTTCCTTCAGACCCTCCTTAACTGACTTTATCCTCTTTTTTTTTTAGATTTCCCAGCTGGTCAATTCTCAACACACCTCAAAACATTCGCTTGACCAACCGACCATTATCCATCCTTTCCATATTACCAAACCATCTTAAAATCCAGAGGCCCTAACACGTTCATTCCCCATTTTATCAATTCTTCTCACATCTATACTGCTTATTCCACAATAGTTTCGCTAATATACGTTAACACCGGTAACAACATACCCTCATGCAGAACTCTAGCTCACTGAAGACTTAGTCCCTTTGCATTCACCAAGAATTTAATTGCACTAGACACTTTCCCACAACTTACAACTTTCCTCCTATACTCTGCATCATTTGTTCCCTTTTCATTCAAAAATAGCCTAAATATTTAAACTCAAAGACACTTATTCCAATTCCTTACTATCCAACATGATTTCACACCGCATCCTCTCCTCACCCATTACCATCACTTTACTCTTATCTACATTTACTTTCAAACCCCTCCTTTCACACACCCTAACAAACCCCTCTACCAATCATCTCAACCTTTCTTCACATTCACAACACAAAATCAAATCATCTGCGTACATATAATATGCAGGGCCACCCCTCCCACCTCTCTCCCTCTCACTCTCCCCAACGGCCTCCTACAAAAAAAAAAAACCTCACCTTCTTAAATCCACACTATTACTATTCTTATCATCACAACCATTAATATACAAATTAAATTAGGATAAGGGGTCAATAAATCCCTACCTTAACTCCATTATTAATATAAATCATTCACTTCTACTCCATTTATTCTTACACACGCTTCACTATCCAACATATATACTTTTAATTCATTCAGAATTCTACCACCAACACCATATGCTGTATCACTAACACCTACCACAGAGCTTCCCTACTAATCTTGTCATACGCCTGCTGAGTCAAATAAAATCTAAAATAATTAGCTTTTTCTTCTCTCCCTCCCTCCTCCCACTTCCTTCCCTTCACTCCATTTGACTTCAACGTCATACCCCCATCAATAATAATATAATAAATATAATAATATAATAATAATAATAATAATAATAATAATAATAATAATAATATAATAATACATACTGTTAATGGGTGAAGCTTTTCATCAAATATAAGCTATTCTGTTTGAAGACCTAAATTTAATGTGATAATATATGGCCAAGGCAACGCATTTGATTGTGTTTTTAAGATTAGGTTGAGAGACTGTTGAGTCGTCCCAAATAAATGGTGGAACAAGAGGAAGACTTCTTCAAAGTTCTGATTATTTATCTTCAATCTATAAAATTTGCAAATGAAAACAAAAATAACATTGAAATCGATTTATAACCAGAACTATTTTTATCAGTGCAATTAAATAATAAAAATAAAAAAAAGATGTAACTAAATAGTTCTTTTCTGAAAAAAAAAAAAAAAAAAATACTTACATAATTTCTTATCTTCTTCTTCCTTAATAGTAAACCATCTGAAAAGAATTTTTTCTTATCAGATATAAATTTTAAAGCATTATAATGTTAAAAGGTCAATACAAAGGAAAAAAAATTGTCGCATATTTTAGAGATCAAAAATCTTTCTTGGCATTAATAAAGATATTTTGGGCATAACAAATATAAATAATGATATTTCATTTTGTTTGAATGCAACCGAAGTAAAATTTGTGTTTGTATGTATCACTAGCTTTATTTTAAATTATTTAAACTAGGGATTACAGAGCAACACAATTTCTGTACCACACCACCACCAATCATTTTTCACACTGCAATGTACCATCTGTTTTGCAAAGAACACCACACCAGCGCATTTGGCAATATTATTTAAAACGATCTAACAAAAAGAATGATTGCAATGATATTCAAATAATTTTCAGTGATGAGTTGAACCACCCATGCACCTTAAACCCTAACCTATGCAACCCAGATTTTTTGAAAACGTTTCAACTGGTCAGCAAAACATCCATGAATAAGAGTAAGCAAAACGTTGTGGCTAATAGAGGCATAGAAAAACTATCTATAATGCTAAGCTAGAAGTGGAATATATTGTTATTTTTTTTTTTTAGATGGACAAGAGCTGCTACCACAAATCAATATTCTGAGAAATAGTTTAAAACTGCAAAATTTAAAATACGTTAGATGAAAGAAAAAAAGGTCAAATATAATGAAAGGTACAAAAGTATAAACAGAATGATACACAAAGAATGTAATAAGACCAAGGAAGAAAAGATGAACAACTTTTACTTATATATACGGTACATATTAATCATTTTATTTCATTATCCTTTTCTTTCCCACAAAACGTGGGGGTAAGGTGCTTTATATGCATCGGAAAAGAGAAGTAGTAGAAGAATAGGAAACACAAGTCGAAAAGAAAGCCCAGCCTTACCGGCCCCCTCTGTACCATTAAGTGAGAACTCGTTCGCAGTCAGAAAATCCACCCTAGATTGCAGCCAAAAAATCCACCCAAGGGTTTCACAACACGCGGCAGACTCAAACTGTGGTATCTCGTCAATGTAGGGTTCACCCGCTGGGCCAAGCCCCACAACCATGGCTCCCTCACAAAACTACTTTCTATAGACATTCATTTTCTATTATGCACCTTTTATTCTCTCCTCATGCTAAACTCACATTTCTTTCCCTTCAGACATTCCTTTACTGACTCAATCCACCTATTTTTTTTTTTTGTCTCCCAAGCTGGTCGATTACCAGCACATCACTGCTATAATTTCGCTTAATAAAAAAATCATCCATCCTTTCAAATATAAACCAAATGTCTTAATTACTCTTTCATATATTCTTCTCATTACGTCCTTCTTCACACCACCAAACTCCCTAACACGTTTATCATGTCATTTTATTAATTGCAACTCACACACCTAAAAAAAAAACCTTAAGATGTCCATTTGAACAGATTGTACCTTAGATCTATACTTCTTATTCCACACCATAAATTAACACCGGTAACAGATCCCTAGGGCACTCAAGGCTTATTCCTTTGCATTTACCAAGAATTCTCAAATCTTCTTCAGATAAAGGTAATTTCAAATCAACATTAGTGTTACAAAATAAGCAGGGGCACTCTCAGGCTCTCTTCCATTCTTCCATCACTAACACCCTTGTGGAGGGAAGGAAATGAATTAGTTGGAGAGGAGGTGGGAGGAGAGGAAAAAGACATAACACTGTTAATATTTATAGGATGAAAAAAGAGAAGAGGAGGAAGAAGAAGAAGGCAATCATCAAGTAACGCAACAAGCAACAATCCAAGGATCGTCTGAAGTTTCCACCTCGTAGTGGAATTCCCCTTTTACCCTTGTTTCCCCTTTTCTCTATTATCGTGCAGTTTAATTTAAAGTTATATTTTCTCTTTCTTTAGGTGAACTTTGTTTATAAATTAAGTGAAATTAAGTGTAAGACGAATGGCCCTTTCTTGTGTTCTTACAAAAGTGTTTAAGGGTCTTAAATTAGGAACTTTGCGTGCGTATAACAAGGGACCAAACAAGTAGGATTCGGGGTTGCATGCAACAACCTTAAAAGAGATACTACTTGTGTGGCCTCTTTCATAGACATTAGCCTCAGTAAAGTATAATCATACTAATTTTTAACGCGAACAATCGGAATAATCCCTAAACCCCACCATTCGACCATCCTTACTTTAGCGGAGTAGGACTTTCTCCGGTCAGGCTGGAATTTTATTCCAAGCTTGCGCCACTCTGCTTCTACTCACAATCATGGAGGAACTCTCAAGGCTTCATTGTTATCCATGAAAAAGGAGATCGAAAGGATAACGCCGAAGGAAAGGAAAAAGGAAGAACCCACACAAGCGGAACATGGCCCCCGGTGGGAAGGAAAACAAAGGAGAAGGGACTATGGAATGTGAAAACAAAAAACCTCATAGATTGTGGTTTCTCCGCAGAAGGAAAAAAAGTAGAATATCCAGCAGGAGAAATTATTGTTAAAGTTTAGGAGCAAAGGGCATTCAAAATTGATGCAGGGGATATTCTTATGGAAGATCTACAATTCAGTAGGAGAAAAGAAGCAATAATTAAGAGATTGGATGAACAATATGGCAGGGAAAGGACGCAAGAAAGTTCGATAAAATCAAAGCAAGTATTTTAAAATACAAAGAATTAAAGGAGAAGGGATGAGATATTTCATGGGAAGATACGAAATTGTACAGGAGAGAGAATGTCGCCTGGTCTGCGGCAGTGGGGTTCTGGTGGAAGATTTACGTTGCTGTCATGTAGTTGAAGCAGCAAAACCACCAATGGAACAGAACCAACAACTTTACTTTATTCGTATTGTGGAAAAAGGAGATTTGAACTTTAAGGACTTTAAAATGGCTAAACTATAAATATTTACTTTATATGAGATGAATATCGGAGAGGAAAAAAGGAAAAGAAGAAATTTGTGGGTGGTTTAGTGAGAAAGATCAAGAAAAAGGAGATAAAGGATCGAACCTGAAAGGAAAAAATCCTACATATCCAGATGGGTCTTTCAAAAAATGCATGATTTGCAGATCAGGATACCCATTTTTTCTTCGAGATTGCCGACCGAGGTAAAGGAGTGAGGATGAAGACAGAAACCCCTCCAAATGAAGGATTCAAGAGAACAAAAATATAGGACAGAATGAAGGGAGAGAAAGAAGTGAGAAAAAAAAGATTTAGAATTTAGTCCGAAAAAGAAGACGAAAACAACGGGGCCATATGCATGATTCTTGAAGGCCTTTTTGATTCTAGACACAGATTGTACGAAGGTTTTATGTCGGGAGAGATGACTAGGCAGGATAGTAGGGAGTTTGTCTGGGAGTGAAAGAAAGGAAATGTTGCAGACAGTGGAGGAGAAGGAAGGAACCTATGTTTTGGTGAGACAGAGTATCATGTTTGTAAGATAATTAACATACCATGCAACATCCGTGGATATGAGTTTCTCATGAGAACTGAAGTGGTAAGGGGAGTATATTCCTGGGCTTGTGGGAAAAGAGGACGATGGAACGGATGGACATGGAAAAATAGACATGAGGAAGAAAAGAAATAGGCAATAGGTTTGTTTCTGTTCATTCGTGCCAAGCGCATGGATCGCGGAATAAGCGCCGGGTCAGGCCCTGATACATGTTGAATGACATCGAATGATTACAACTTAGAAAAGGACGCAATAAAAATTTCGTTTTGGTATCAAGAGCAACACCACAAAGAAGATTTGAGCAAATCTCTACAAACAGGAAGAAAGCGTTAAGGAAAACTTCACATACAATTTGTCATCCTTAGGATTGAAAAAATTGTTGGAGACTGATCCTTGGACGCATTTGAAAAAAAGATACCTTAAAAAGAAGATGAAAGAAAGAAAGTATACGACAGAGTCAGTAAGACATTGCAAGAAAATTGTGATGTTGTGCATTCCGGTTTTTAAAAGGACTCCGCCAGGACCGATCGTCTGGACTTCCGTTGGGGAAGAGTGTTTTAATGAGGTCCGCTCTGTATGGATTTGGGGGAGTTTGAAGGAGAAAAATTTCTTAGTGATGATCGATAGCGCAACTCTTATTGCCAGGCAAGCTGGAATCAGAGCAAGGAAACCAGAAAGAATCACAAAGAGGATTATGGAAAAATGGATCAGTTTATTTGGTGCCCCAAAAGAATTGTTTAGTGACAGTGGACTGAAATTCTCCAATGAAGAAATGAAGAAAATGACTGACTAAGAGATTTGGGATAAAACAAAAAGTTACAGCAGCAAGGAGTCCTTTTAGCAACGGTTTATGTGAAAGAATGGTAGGCCTTTTAAAGGACTCTATCCGGAAGTTGAGAGAAGAAGGAATCCATCTCGAAATAGGATTGATGTGGTCGGTGGCAGCGAAAAATAGCCTGTCCGATGCAAATGGGTTTGCCCCCTAACCATCTTGTTTTTGGCAGGAACACTGGTTTACCCAATCTTACTAGATTGGGAGAAGAAGAAAGGGTTGGAACATTGGAGGAAGGAGAAGAGAGTACGATGCTGAGGAACGTGTTGACTGGCCTTCATAAAGCCAGAGAAATACACATTAGACAAGAATCTGAGGAAAAAATAAAAAGAGCACTCCGACAAAATGTGAGGGAACACCATATTGAGTTAGCGATACCGGGAGAAGAGGTATATTATAAAAGAGAAGGAGAAAGAGAATGGAGAGGACCTGCGGAGGTTGTCGGCAGATTAGGAAAAACAGTGGTCGTGAAACACAGAGGAACTATTAGAGAAATTAATAGAGTACATATCACGAGACTAGGGAGATTACCCCACAAGGGAGGATGAGGAAGAAGTAGGGGAGGAACAATCCAGAGAAAAAGGGAATATAGATGGAGGAGGGATGGGGCCTAAAAGACAATACTTAGAAGACGAATCCAGTAGTGAAGATGAAGGAGAAAATGTAGAAGAAGATCTACAAGATACAGAAGAGATCCCCATCACTCCCAAGAAAAAAGAAACTTTTAAACAAGGAAAAAGTTATATATATGTTTAGAGAAAAAAAAAAATGGAGAAAAAAGAGTATTTTAAATAGTTAGTAGGCTGAAAAAGCCACCAGTAAAAAGTAATGAATGAATGTTTCAACGTCATAAATGTTGTAGATGGTAGACCCCAATGGATAGATTTCAAGGAGTATAAGAATATAAAGGAGGAGGAGGAAACAATCCAGGAAAGAGAAAATATGGGCGGAGAGGAGATAGAAGATGGAGAGAATACAGAGGGATGGTACGGTAACTTCCCAGAAGAAGAAATTAAAGATTAGCATTTAATATAGAGAGGTGATATTTTATGACTAGTTGGGAAAAGAAAATGACGTTTATGGTGGTTAGAGAATACAGGGCACCAAAAAGGCACTTCTCATTGAAATGCGGTAATCGGACAAAAGATGAAAAATTGTAAGTAAAATATGGAAAGCGCGGCGATTGGTGGTGAGAGGATACGAAGAAAAAGAGGGACTTTTTGCGACTGATGCCCCAACGTGTTCTGGTGAAATTATGAAATTTTGCATGACCATCATGTGTTTTTATGGATGGGAGTGTAGGACAATCGATATAAAGACGGCTTACCTTCAAGGGAAGAGAATTGAAAGAGATGTGTGGGTTAGGCCTCCTTTAGAAGACGAAACAAAAGGATGTATATGGAAACTAAGGAAAGCCGTTTACGGGTTGAAAGATGCTGCCAGAACGTGGTATGAGAGTGTGGTTACGATCCTAAAGGATTTGGGAGGTATCAGGAGCAAACTGGAACCTACTATGTTCTACTGGAGAGAAAAAGTGAAACTCGCTGGTATAATGTGTACCCATGTCGACGATTTTTGCTACGGAGGGTCAGAAGAGTTTTGTCGGTCAGTAATAAATAGATTAAAACATAGAATGAAAGTGGGAGGTGAAGAAGAGGGAGAATTCCGTTATATCGGAGTGGATGTGAAGGTGGATAAAGAAGGAATCCTCCTATCACAAACGGGGTATGTGAGGAACATAGAGATACCTGACAAGAAAGACTACAAAGGACACACTCGGCTACAAGAAGGGGAAATGACGAAGTATAGATCCCTTATTGGAAAAAAATGAAACTGGGCAAGCCAACACACTCGTCAGATTTGGCCTAACCCAGTGAGTCCAATTAGAGCCAGATTACTGGCAAAAGTGAACTTCGAGCGATATGAGGAAACTCCATTAGGCATTATCGAGAAAAGTAAAAATGAGAATTGGGAGATACGGATTCAGAATCTAAAGGAATTTTAAAGGATTGTTGTCTATTACGCGACGCGGGTCTATTGAGAAAAGTGATCGATTGAAGAACCCGGGGAGTCCCCAAATCGGATATATTGTGAGCCTGGTAGATGAGTTAGGAAAAAGCAGTCCAATTTTTTGGAAATCAAAAATGGAGAAAAGGAAAGCAAGATCTACGATGGAAGCGGAGACTTCAGGTTTAATCGAAGGGATGGAAGCAGGTATCCTCATAAACCCTTGGTGGGAGGAGGTAATAGGGATTGAACCACTTGGCATCTGGATATACTCTGACTCTAAGACCTTGGTGGACGGAATACATTCCACGTCAAAAGTGAGCAATATGAGACTTCAAATAGATATTGCATACATAAAACAGGCTCTAGAAGAGGGGTTTGATTAAAGATGTTGGATGGGTGGAAGCAAAGAAACAATTGGCAGACCCACTGACAGAGTGATAGGGAGTGAAGATTTGGAGGGTTTGAGGAGACATGTGGAGGGAAGGAATTGAAGAAGTTGGGGGAGAGGAGGTGGGAGGAGAGGAAAAAAGGTATAAGTGTGTTATTTATTTATAGGATGAAAAAAGAGAAGAGGAGGAAGAAGAAGAAGGCAATCATCAAGTAACGCAACAAGCAACAATCCAAGGATCGTCTGAAGTTTCCACCTCGTAGTGGAATTCCCCTTTTACCCTTGTTTCCCCTTTTCTCTATTATCGTGCAGTTTAATTTAAAGTTATATTTTCTCTTTCTTTAGGTGAACTTTGTTTATAAATTAAGTGAAATTAAGTGTAAGACGAATGCCCTTTCTTGTGTTCTTACAAAAGTGTTTAAGGGTCTTAAATTAGGAACTTTGCGTGCGTATTTAACAAGGGACCAAAAACAAGTAGGATTCGGGGCTGCATGCAAAACAACCTTAAAAGAGATACTACTTGTGTGGGCCTCTTTCATTAGACATAGTTTCAGTAATTATTAAATCATACTTAATTTTTAACAGCGAACAATCAATAATCCCCTAAACCCCACCCGATTCGACATCCTAATTCGGTGATTTTAGGCGAGTAGACTTTCTCGGTCATCTGGAATTTATCAAACACATTACACATCCTTGCCTCACTCCACTATTAATATTAGGCCATTCACTTTTCCCTCCACTTATTCTTACCCACGCTTTACTATTGGATTTCATTCAAAAGTCCTACCATCAACACAACTATATTCTGCAACACCTGCCACATGGCTTCCCTATTAATCCTGGTCATAAGTCAGTATGGCAATTCATAAAAAACCTAGTTACAAAAAAAATAATATACTCTTCTTCTCTCACATTCTCTCAATACAGTTGTTTTTCAATGGTGAAGATTTGATTCAAAAACAACTAACCACTTCTAAATGCACCTTCTCTTCGCCAATCAGTCCAGTCACTCGACGCACACTAACCACCATAAACCAGAGGATTTACCATTCTTCCAACCTCCTCCCTACTAATACCTCAGCCCCAAAATACGTATTTCTTTACACCGGTTTCAAAACCCACACACGTTCACTGTCACCTCTTCATTACCTGACAATATTATGCCAGAATTTTCAAAGTGTCCCTTCCCCACTTCTACTCACATCTATTTCGTTCCTCACGCAAGTACCATTTTCCTTTCATTATTTCTATTCTTTACAATGTTCTTAAATTTTTTGTTACTTCCTTCCAGAAGAGTTTTTCCTATTCCGTTGTTAAGTTTCCCCATCATTTCCTCCTTCCAAAACAGTATCATTTACTCTTTTTTCTTTTTCCTACTACATATGCAACTTTCTATTTCTTTCTTTTTTCCTCCTTATATATTTTCATACACCTTTCTTTTCAGACCTCATCACCTCATCATTGGCTTTTTAGCACATTCAACCACGCATCATTTTTACTTTTAATTGAGAAAAACAACTCTTCATTCACCAATCACTATTGGACATTCTTATCTTCGACTTTAGCATAATGCATATTGAATACTCTATCACATACTAACAAAGAACTCCTTTCTCTCTGATACACATAAACTGTATTCAGTGTTTTCCATAATGCTCGATTTCTAATACTTTTCCTTTAAAGCCTTGATTAACAAATCTTCTCACTCTTAATTCTTTTCCCACTCCCTATTCTCTTTAATAGTTTACCCATGCCCCAGTAACTTAATCTTACACAATAACATAATAATCCCGATATTCCCAATCCCCCAACCCCCATACACCGATTTAACATCCATTCACATCTTACTTCCAGCATCTCTTTTTTTCACTAACACAAAATCAATCATACTTTTCACTTCGATTACATCTTTACTACACCAACTCTAGTATACCTCTCTCCTCACAGTAAATCAACTCCCCTCCTACATTCTCAATTTTCTTCCGCAAACCTCAAGGGGCCACCCGTTATACCATCCCTTTTCAATCATCACCTTCGCATATAATATATTTTATGATCTTTGATTCAGACAAAATAATAATTAATAATATAATAATAATAATTAATAATTAAATAATAATAAGAATAATAATAATAATAATAATAATACTAATAACAACTTACTTTCTAAGGCTTGTTTTGACTTGGCAAGGAATAGGGGTCCGGCTGTGGGATGCAGACTTGGATCTTGATCCAAATCATCAGGCTCTCTTTCACTTATATGTTGAAGATTAGACACAGCTTCCTCTGCATGTTTGTCATCTTTGCCACGATATTCATGTCCCGATGATGAACTTCCCTGTTTGGAGGGGACAGAAGGAAGGAAAGAGGTCATTTGACAATAGGGAGGTCCACACACAGGTTCTGAGTGTGTTTTGCCATGAGATACATGGTGATTTTTGGGAGTTGGAAGGGAGAGACATGATACATCACACCAAGAGGAATTATTCCCTTGATGAGTAGGGTTGTATGGATAACTAGCATCCGAAAAAGATGATGAACAAGGGAAATAAGTAGTATGAACACGATATGAGGGAAGAGAATGTTGGTATGATACATGTAAATCATGTGAGCTATTGTCTGACATTATGGATGATGATATATACTTCTGATGAGGAGGAAATACTGAAGGGTTGAAAGTTGATTCTGAATTATGACAATTTGGTTTTGAAGAACGTGGAACTGTATTACTGAAAAAATTTTGGGATGTTTCTGAATGAGTGACGCTGAAAATACATTTTTCTCTATGAAAGCTACTCTGTGAGTCTAAGTGACTGCTAGAATGGAAGGAAGGGGGACGGAGGATAATAATTTTGTTAACTTTATTATTAACATTAGGATTTGCTGATGCTAGAGACTGATGATAATTAATTACAGTTAATGGTTAAAGAAAGGCAAAGGGATTTGGGAAAGAAAAAGAATTGAAGATAAGAAAATGGAAAGGAAAATAGTGTCAAAACTTTTTCTTAAACAATTGCTTATCTTTAATGAAGGATAA
>JABUQX010127044.1:0-30000 GCA_015478945.1 Trachelipus rathkii | reverse complement strand
AGAGATTGAAGAAATCTGTGACGAGTGGGTTGAATGAAATGAATGTTAGATCAACAGTTTCAAGAGAGCTGTGTATGAAAGGTACCACCTTTACTCAGCGACAGGGAATGAAACAACCACGTCTATACAGAGATAGATTCAGGCGGAGTGTTTGAAAATGTCTTTTGAGTTACACATTTTTTATGAATATTTGTACATCATAATATTTATAGCAAATTTTCCCTTTCAGCATGAAAATTTTCATTTTTTTATAGAAAAAAGTACTGAAAGTTAGCAAAATTTAATTTTTTTCTTTTGATATTATTTAGAGGGAAATAGCATTTACTTAGAAACAAATTCTGTGTTTAGATTTTTATTTTTTTAAAATGATTGGCAGCTGCCACTAAGTTTTCAGATTTATGATCTTGACAACTAGAAATTAAAATGTCGACACAGAAATAAGAAGATCTTTTGAAACTCCTCCCCCTATCATAACTACTATATTTGAAGTTTCATTATCGTATAGATCAGATGAAAATTAATGAAATTATGTCCAAAATCACTGTTCCCGAACTTTTCTTCAAAAAATCAAAACCCTTCCTGAAGGCTACTCTTTTCTAGCACCATTTTTCTGTATACTAATGTAACCTTGTGATGATTCGTTCCACTTTAATGCATAACTAATAAATAATTACCCAAGAAACAATATGTACCAAAGCTATAAATATGAAATGATGATTATTAATAACTTTTGTAAAAGGCCATATCTCTTTAAAAACCTCAATTAGTCCCAAACTCACACATTTTGCTTGGTTGACATTATAATAAAAGTGCTTTAAAAGTAATGTAATTTGAGACTTTTAGATATTTGCCCACCAGAGATATTGAGTACTAAAATTTTCATTGTTAAAAATGTCCATTTTTAGGCTTTCACACACCTGTAGAAAAAAAAAGATAGTGTCAATTAAGAATAAGTCTTTGTTAATATCTTACTTCAAAAAAAATTCAAGTTTAAATAAAATGCCTTCCCGCCACCTAAAATTGAAGCAGAAAGAGGTACTCCAGGATGACAAAGAAAAGGTTTATAAAGATATTTAAGAATCAAAGTTGAATTTATCAAAATATGTACTTTAAATTTGTTCTAGGAATTACAGAGTTGAATGATAATTTCAGCTAACCCTTATACATGCCAAAAAATTACATAACACATTTTACCATACAAATGTGCAACCAGTGTGAAAAAAGAAAAAAAAACTGTGGCTTACTAGTTCTGATCTGTCAACATATAAGGTTAACAGTATTGTTAAAAATATATTCATTTTGAAAATGGCCAAGCAACCAGGTTGGATTGACTATTGACTCCATTGGATTGACCCTATATATTCAGATGAAATTCCTGAAGTTGACAACACTAGTTGAAAATAATCAATGCATTTTCTCAGTTGTAAACTGGATACCACAGTGCATGACTAGTATATCCAATGTAATTGGTTGTTATGACTGCCGATGACGATTTAGTTTACCTCATTGTTTCAATTGTTATACATGAAAATAAATGATACAAAAAGAGCAGCATGCATTAATCTTTTACAAACTTGGAAAAAAGTGATTCAAACACTCATACAGAAGTAAACAGTTGAAAATACTCGGAGTCAAACAGTACCTAAAATTGGTTGTAATATTCAAGGTGGCAGATTATCAAATGAGATGATGACCATTTTTCTGTCCTTGCACAGTGGCATTAACATCAGAATGTTGCAGAAATGTGTGAAGATTTCATCGGAGGCATCATTGATTTGAATGTTAGTGAGAATGTGGTTAAGTGCCTTGTTTTAATCCACACAGTGTAAAATACCTAATCTGTTACTAGATCTATTATAATAATAATAAAAAAAAAAATAATATAATAATCATAATATAATAAATAATAATCATCAAAATCAAAAAATATTTATTCAAGATAGAGTTACAATTTTATCCTTTAATCAGAGATTACACATATTTTACTATAATAAAATAACTCATATAATAAAATGGATCAGATTATGAGTTTTGTAGAACCTCTACTAATTGCAACACTGTGTTGTGTCCTTTGATGCCCCGACAAAACACAATACATTCCTTTCTTATTTTCTCTGTAATTACACTATATTTGCATCAATTTCTTTAGTTATATCTCCTTTAATAGTAATTGTAATAATATAACTTACAATATAATAATAATGGTAATAGCATAATTGCTTAATACATAATTACTAATAAAATAATAATTAATAATAATAAGTAATATAATAAATAATAACAATAATAATAATAATAATCTTATTTGATTGGAAAGATCTGAAAGAATTCTGCCTCTGAGATACAACACAACAAGCCATGTTATTTCCATTGCCAAAATATAGGCAACCTGCTACTGGAAACAAGTACAGAATCATCTGTTAAAGATAATATGGAATAATATTTGCACATTATATAATATATACCTATATATATATTATATATATATATATATATATCATATTATATATATTATTATTTTATATATATATAATATATTATATATATATATATTTATATATTATATATATATATATTATATTTATATTATATATTTATATATTTACTTTTGTAGCCATCCAACTCCCCTCCCTAAGAGAAATGATCTACCTTGAAATATTGTGCCATGGCAAAGGGAGGGATTAGAGGTGTACAAATTGCATTAAAGTTGCGTCTGATGTCTTTTAAGTCAGGGCAGTATAGTAAGAGTTGATCTGTATTGTCGTTAGTATGGGAAAGGCATCTTTTGACAGTAGGGGGGGGGGGGGGCTTTTAATTTTTTGAATTTATATTCCTGAAGGAGAGGTTATATTATCATGAAGGAGAGGTTATATTATCTTTGACAGTAATAAGATGTTTCTGTGGGGGATATTTTAGGTAAGTACTTGAAGTACGGAGTTATTTGGGTATTGGGAGATCGTCCTTAAAGTTAATTGAGGGGTGTTTAATAATGGTATCTAGAGGTGGATGGGGGGGGGGAAATGTGTTGTATAGGTCCTAGAATAGTAGAGTGCTGGTGGGGTTGGTGTAATGTTTGATACAAAGGAGTGATCAACTGAAAGTGATTTACTGCAAAATTGACGCTATATATGTCAGATGCGACGGGTGTGGAGGAAGGCAGTCCATTATTATTCTTAAATTTTTATTTTTATAGTTTTAATTTCTGAAAATTAGAGTGTGACATATAGAGGGCGCCCAGGATAGTGATACAGAGTTAAAAAGCGGACGGAGGTATTGAGACTGTATTACAATTGTTGAGGGGCTCTTTGTGTTCCACAACATTTGTTCCAATTAAATGCTTTCACGCATTTTATATGTTGTGTGGCTCTAGAAGTAATATGGTTGATTGTAGGGGTGATTTAATGTATAATAGCAGGTTTGGCACTGATTAAATCAAATTGATTTATCAGTGATAAATCAATTGGTTTTTTTTATAAAAAAAAATTGATTTTTTGGCTTAAATTTTTTTTCGTTAAATTAATATGATTCCCTAAGTTATCACTGATTAATGATAAGTTTATTTGATAGATCTATTTAATAAGTAATCGATCAATTGCTAGTTCTTCAATCATTTTTGAAATAAAAAATAAAAATAAAATTAGAGTACTCTGATATATACAGTATATATATTAAATTTAAATAACTTAACTAAATAATCATACTTTACTAACTTATTCATAACTCACTACTTAGGATTACTTACTAATTTTATCAAAATAATAATTAAAAAGGCATTTGTGCCTAAAAAAATCATTTTTTTTTTCCTTTTTAAATGGTTCAAAACACAATGTCACTAACCCTGGTCAAAAGTCAAATCTAGGATGGTGGTTGTTTGTTGAAAGGGAGTTATTGGTTTGGATAGAGAACTGCTATGTGAATATTTGAATCTTTTCTGTTGCTGTGTTAGTGAGTAATGAGGATTTGTGACAGTGGTGAAGTTATTCTGTTTTGTTGTTCGCACACCAATTTAGTGGTTTATTATATCGTTTTACTTGCTCGTGCTGCTGATATTAAGAGAGGTTTGGCTGTCATTGTTTAGATCATTCTACATCAGTTGGTCTCCAAAGTGGGGTACACAGAGTGATACTTGGGGGTCGCCAAGAAGTAGGCCTTACGATCACTTGTGAGGTATGATCTGTATCAAGTGTCGCGATATATATATAATTATTTATAATATATGATATAATATAATATATATATATATATGTATATTTATATATAATATATATATATATTATATTATATATTATATATATTATATATATATATTATATATATTATTATTATATATTGTATATATATATATTATATAATATATATAATATATATATTATATATTTAATATAATATAATATTTATATAATTTATACTTATATATTATATATATATATATTATACCGATATACTATATATATTATATATACACCTCGCGGGCAAATTTAATGCACCCCTTAATATATTTTTTTTTTTTATTATTTAATCTCTTTCATATTTGGGAAATGTAGGTCTAGGGTTTGGTTTTATTTGGTCTACATAACTCGGGAGTGTTGCTATGATTATACGAATGTAACCATATGGTAACGACAGTGTGTACGGAATTAAATGGCATAATAAGAGAAAACCAATAAAATATGGATATGATGATTTTATAATATTCAACAAGATTCTACAAATTACAATGTGAAAGGCGCATAAAGGTGTCTAATATAATGGGTTGTACCCCCTCTGGCTCTTCCAATTTTCCTCCAAACGATTCAGCATTGATGAAAATGATCTGGAGATGAATCTCCTGCGGATAATTGTAAAAGGTTTGCAAGCTCCTGGTGTGGACGAGCTTGTTCACGGGCTCGACACGACATACCAAACAAAATCCAAACATGTGCATGGGATTCAATTGTCGGGCTTCTGCGCAATGAAATAGCCAGACGTTGACCCCTACCTGTTGTAGGCCTTTGACGACCTGTGCGGTGTTGCTGTGTGGCGTTGGTCCGATGGCGAAAGGAGCTATTATACTCTTGGATGATGGTCTTCCCGCATAGCGTTTTAGCCGTCAGCGTCCTTGTCACTACATGCAATGCCTGCAGCCCCAAACAAATGCCCTGCGCCACACCATCACAGAGTCAACTCCAAAGGATCCTTTTGGGAGATTATTGCAAGCAGAAGATGCCACCTTGCACGTCTCCAAATTTCTCAAGTCAATCTGCGTTCCTGTAGTGTGAACCTCGACTCATCTGTGTGTCATCCAATATGCTTGGGTTGAAAAAATGGAAATGCAACCGATGTCCCTGATCAGTGAGAGGGCCGATGAGCAGACCCTTGTAATACGTACTCCCGTTCATTCTGTGCGTGCTTCTCGCATTACGCCCTCGGAAAGTAGCACATTTTCTGACCTCGCGGAGCCGTGTGTTTGTAGCTGTAGCGGTTGTTTGGAAACGATAGTCACGAAGCGCGCTGCCGAGGAGGAGTCTCATGTCTCTTCGGACGTGCACATCGGGGACCCTGACATGATCGTCTACGGTTGGCTGCCCAGTCTACCTAACAACGAGAGATGTCGGACTGACCATCATTGGTTTACCGCCGAAGTTGCTGAGACACCTGTCTCTGGAGAATGGCGCTGCTTCAGGACGTGTTGATAACTCCTATGGACACGTTCTTCTCTGACGAGTGTCTGTTCATTCGTGACAATCTTGGTTAAGCGACACTTGCGAGCATTTGGTTGTTTTTTCGTTAGTTGGTTGGTGTGTCTTGCATCTTGTTCTCTATTGAACGACTTTCGGTTCGTTATTTGAGTTGTTGTCTTTTATCTATGGCATTTAGCTTCCATACACGGTGTATACACCGAAGTTCAGGTATGACCAAATAAAACCAAACCCTGGCTCTTATTTTCAAAATGAAAGTTTACATTAAATTTACGGTTGATTGCAATATAATTTGTCCTCGAGGATATTATATAAGTATAATATATATATATTATATATTATAGTATAATATAATATGATATATATATTATATATATATATATATATATATATATTTATATAGTATATATATTATATATATATATATTATATTGATATACTTGATGAAAAAGTATAAAATAGTTGAACAGAACGTACATTGAAAACTCTCTCTTCTCTATATATATAATATATATATTATATATATATATATATATATTATATACATTATACATATATTATATTATATGATATATATATTATATATATATATTTATATATATATTTATATATTATATTATATATACTATATATTATTATATTAATATATATATATATATATATATATATATATATATAGTATATATAATTATATATATATATTATTTACTATAATATATATTATTACAGGCCTATAGGGGTACAACTTAGAATTATTTTTGTGCTTAGGGGTACGCGAATTCAAAAAAGTTGGAGGACCGCTGATCTCATACTATTTTAAATTTGTGTTTTGATGGTGTTTAGTAGCTGCCTCTTTTTAGGATTGGTTTCTAACTTGGTTAGTTTTAATTTTTAAAGTCATTTAATTATTAATTATAGATATAATTATAATATATATATAATTATTATAATATATATATATTAATATATATAATATATATATATATATATATATTATATATATATTTATTTTAGTTATATATATATTATAAGATATATTAGTGATGGGACGAATAATCGTCATCGTCATCGGCAAAATCGGCATTTTTTTTTCAATCGTTCATCGTCATCGTCGTCGGAATTTTCTGAGACGAGGATGTGGCTCGTTGAAATCAAAAATTTTAGAATTTTTTGGATAATATTAAAACTCATATTATATATATATATATATATATATTTATATATATTTATATATTATATATATATATATTTTAGGGATGGGCCGGATAGTGGATAGCGAATTAGCCGGATACCGGATATCCGGCTGGAAGTTAACCGGAAATCCGGCCGGATATCGGATAGTGAATTAGCCGGATACCGCGATATCAGCATATATTATATACAGCGTCGGGCGGGGTGACAAATGAAAAAAAAAATTTTCCTCATCCTGGTTATAATTTTTGTTTTCTCTAAAATACATTTGATCAAAAGTATTTTCATGTTTGTAAAAAATTAATAATCAGTACTATAAAATGTCCTTAAATAGAATTTTACATTATGAACAAATGGGAGTTTGTGTTAACTCTTGTTTTAGAAGTTGATGGAAGATTTAATATATATATTTTTTCAGTGTATACATTACAGTTGAGATGTTGCTTTAAAACTGGCAACTAAATTTCTGTTCCAACAGTGCATAGTGGTTACAATCGCTGGGCATAACTTGGCCCGAATTCATCCCCCATAAAAATTGATTGATGGCCTGTGAAATTGTGGCCACCATTGTATTCATATTTTATGTAGCCATATTATTTGCATTTTTATTAAGTATAGCTAATAAATATTAATAACAGCTACTCTATATAGGGTAAATAAATAAAAAATGAAATTTATATGGAAAAAAAATAAGAATTCAAAAAGTGTCAAAATTTGTCCACGGAGAGGGTGAATTGTGCCACCACATTTTTATTTTATTTTATTATATCATTATTAAACTTTTAATTACTTATTTTAATAAATTTAACTATAAATTAATTTCCTTCATTAAGTAAAATCAAAATAATGTATTGAATTTATACAATAAGAGGGAATTTAAAAAACATGGCCATTCAACCCACAATAGGTGGTCCGATTCACCACCTTCGAAACTGGTCTAAATGAGATTTATTAAACTTTATTAAAACTTGATTATTAGAATTACTATTATTTTTTTTTCTATAGCCTACTATAGGGCCTTGATTTTTCAGGAAAAAAAAGTCCAAAAATGTATTAGGGGAAAGTGGGGAGACTGAAGTTATACCTAAAGTCGCGCCACCGTCACCCCGCCGACCGCTAGACCGGCGATTTTATCATATATATATTATATATATAAATATATATATATATAATAAATATATATTATACTTATATATATATAAATATATATATGGCCAGTCCTCCAGCATTAGTGCCCCTGTATCTTAAAAACCACTAATATCTACACTAAAAAACTTAATATTTTTTGAATTCAGCGTACATTGTAATGCAAGAACTAAAAAAAAATTAATAATTATTAATTTTAAATAAATAACCCCTAGAGAATATTATTAAGATAAGTGTCCAACCATTTTTAAAATGATACCCATAAAAAAATAAACGTTTTCCTTATATCTTTTCAATACTTTAGGAGAAACTAAAATAACACTGCGAAAAATTAAAATTAAAAATAAAAATTAAGGTTAAGTAAATTTGAAAAATTAAAATTGCATATGTTTAGGTAGGTCAGGTCAGGTCATCAAAAAAAAATTAATTTCGTCTACAGAACATCTATGTATCATAGTGTGTGTGGCTTATGTGGGTTGTGTTAGTGGTGTGATGTGTGTGTGGTGTGTGTGTGTGTGTGTGCGCGTATGTTCGCCTTAACATTGAAAGAAAGTATTGGGGGACTCTGACTTTGGAAGCGAAAATTTGCTGGGAACGAGAGAATTATCGTACATGCAACCTATTTATTATTATTTATTACTTTTATTTTTATAACACTTAATCTTTTATTTCCACTTCTGCATATTTTCTCGCTTACCATGGCGCTGATTCAAAAGATGCTATTCAGTTTTAGTAGCGTTCATTAGTCTTTTTTTACATATATGGGACATCTAATCGGGGCTGCCATATAGTATATAATATATATATATGTAGATATTTATTATAAATATATATATTATATATATTATATAATATATATATATTAATATAATATATAATATTATATTATATTATATATATATTTATATATATCATATATATAAGAGGTGGAGTTCCGCAATTTAAGTCCGCAATTGCGGCAATACCAAAATAAATTGAGGAATTGCAATTGCAATAATTTGTGAAAAATGATTGTAGAATTGCAGTTAGCGGAATGCGTATATCATCATTCCTCAGTTAGAGGACTACCAAAACAAATTGTGGAGGTTTCAGTGGAAATGCCAAAATTTATAGTCCACAAAATTTTACACGTTGGCCATCTTTGTCGTTTGATGCCAAACGAAAAATTCGTTTTTTTTTTTTGTTTTTTATCTCTTTTCTTATCAAAGGATTTCATGTTTTAAACAGTTTCTTTTATTTCTGATGTAAATTTAATCATATTATAATGGATATGAAGTGTTACTATTAATCGCCGCATTCTCAAATTTCGTAAATATTTAAGTTCTCGCATTGTCCATAAAGTTATAGATCGATATTGACCCATTATGCGTAGCACACTTTTTCTTAAGTGCAGAGATATATTTATCTTGCCAACATCTGACATTTTATAAGTTTGTGCCCTTGAACATTTGCTTGATTTTTATATTTTATCACTGAAGGGGTAACATTGAGAATAAATTCGTGTTTTTTTTTTTTAATAAATCTTCTGAGGATGAAAAATATAATATATATGGTAAATAATACAATGCTTAAAACACCGTTAAATACAGTCGTAATTACGATTTAAGTACTTACAATACTTAAACGTGAGAATAAAATTATAGTGGTAAAAATTGCATTAACATGTATCTTCATTAATTCAATTATAAATACTATTGGTTACAGTGTATTTTAATATTATTTATAATATATTTATTTTAATATCTTTGATGCATATCAATAAGATACAAAACTGTTACAAACATGACACACACAAATTTCAGTAAAGTTGTATTGGTACAGTCAAACATAATGATGGAATAAAATATATAATTTGGTTTACTGTAGGTGAATTCTAAAACAAGTATATATATATAGGTATAGAATTATATATATATATATATATAATATATATATATATATATATATTATATATATATTATATTATATATATATATATATTATTATATATATAATATAATAATTTGGCGCAATTTTTTGGTGGTTATCAGTACCTCAAGAACTCATTTCTTCGCATAATTATTTTTCGCAGTCTAACACAATTTTATAATAGTTTTAATGAAAAATGATCAACATCAGTTTCAGCATAGCTTGCTATAGAAATCATTCTATTATAAGGTATTCCCTCATACTGATCAGTGTTAAATTTTTAAAAACACAGCCATAGGCTCAGATGTATATAATTCGTCAAGTATGTCAACATTGTCAAGATAAATTAATATTTCTTCTTTTCATTTAAGGTTGTGCAAGACTATCTAAAATGAATGTAACGGAACCTATTCTTGTACGTAATGAATGTGTTAGCTGAGTAAGGTTTCCAGTAATTACGTATCATCAATACTTTTAAAGCTGCCGCAATATGGAGAAAAGCACATCTATTCTATTAATTACGTCACCTCTCGAGCCTTCGTTCTAATGGATTATTTCATAATGACTCGATGTATCAGATATCACATACTATACTCAGCCTTTACCCCTTCTTCCACGGTATCAATAATGCGGAGGAATTCTTCACAGATATGAACAAAGGTGTATCATGTACACCTACCGCAGGAATACAGGCAATGTAAGCGATCACCATTAGTTTACGAATCAAATATAAAAGATACAGCGTCGGGAAAAACAAAGGTCCTCCTTAAATATGTCGTTAACAAGTTTGGGAGTGTGAAGAGAAGCCATGGTGTTAGCTCAGTTGGAAATATCGTATTGAAGAAACTTTGTATATAAAAAAGGCCTCAAATCTATAGATAATATATTTTTCATCAATCATAGAAAGTAAACAAGATTTACAACATAACCTCCTTATCAACTCAAAAAGTCCATATAATCACGCCTTAACATCGACAAGACGACAAACATGTTTACAGCTGAGGATTAGCATTACAAACTAACCTAATAATATATGTTATACAAAGGAGGTCTATATTCATAAATTAACAATGTAGAAAAATGATCTTGACAAAACAAACAAACAAAACATGATATTAACACTGAAACAACAAAACAATAATAATAATTAATAATACATAATAATAATAATAATAATATAATAATAATAATACATAATAATAATAATATAATAAGTAATAATAATAATCATAATAACCGTGAATATATTATATATATATTATATATATATATATATTTTATATTATATATATATATAATATATCTATATATTATATATTATATATATTATATATATAATTTGTTTGAATTTTCCTTAACACGAATGCTTGCTTATGAGACCTCATTAAGATTTAATTGTATTTAATTAATATATATTGTAGGGATAAATAGTCCTGTATCTTCGCGTCTCTGCCATATTCTAATATCCATAATATTCGTAATCTAGATATTTAGAGAAGGTTAAAGTAAGTTTCTTATCATCATGATCTCAGCCACCCACTGATAACCTATTTCCCAACGATTCAATACACTGTGTGACTTAAAGTGTTCATTCACCCTCCATTCTTCACATGTTTGGCATAGCACAAAGTAATTCGTCGGAACTCATAAAAACACGTCTGTTATATTCATATTGGTCACTACATCTGAAGTAGGTAAAACCGTCTGGCTTTCTTGTATATAAGAAGGATAAATCGCTTTTCGGAATATTGATTTCCCAATGCACAATGTCACGTATAGAGGTGTATTTATCAAGACGAACCATTCTAACGGTAGGAATATACATCATGGGAAATAAGAACACTTTTAAGACAGAGCACAACCTTCTACCACGTTCAAATCTAAAACGAATATGACGATAAAATAAGTTTCGAAGAGAAAGAATATGTAATATACGCCTGGAACAACACAAGTCTAAGAGATAAGGAATGATTTTTCAACCAATCACGGAAAGGTATAGGATATGTTCAAGCCAATCACAGGTAGGGGCAAATATAGATTAACGTTATATGTGCAACATGGAAAAAGCATCCAAAGTCTTATACACTATATAGTATATATATATATATATATTATATATATATAATATATATTAGTATATTATATATATATATATATATATATATATATATCATATATATGATATATATATATATCTGCGTGTCGTTTGATACCATAAAACTCACGCTGGGGCCATGGGAACTCTGGCGTTCGGGAAAGTAACTAGGGAATCTCATTTTTGAGACATTCTACCCTTGTTTGATACCCGTCATGATAGGTTTTTGACGAAGAGTAAGCCCTCTACGAAAAACGCCTGTTGGTGCGTTCTATAACCACACGGTTGAAACGCCGCCGTGCTCGACAATAGCGGTAATCGACTCGGCATACCTCAAAAACATACTAATCCATAGTAGCTCGGTTTCCTACCTCCAGAAACAAAAATGTTGCGCAGGTGCATTAGAAAGGGGGTAGGTAATATCTAATACTAACTCTTGTTAGGAATGAATCGATTCCGTCGTAAATCACAGGAATCGATTCAACAGTGTCGATTATGTACTAATCGATAACCAATATCGGGTATATTCCGTCAAATACGATTATATCGCACTAGAGGGGTTAGAAAGGGGGGTGAGGGGTACTAACTCGTAGAAGGAACCAACAACTAGCACATTCTAATATACACCAATCGAATCCTCAAACCTTATAACATAGGGATAGACACCAAAATTAGCCGTATTCTATGACGTAGGATATTCAATGCTGACAATGCTAGAAATAGGGGGCGGGGGGCTAACTCGTAGAAGGAGCATCCTGCACATTCTAATAATACACGCAATCGATTCCCCATACGCTTTATCATAGGATAGACCCAATATTGGTGTATTCTATGACTGGGGAATATGTCGTGCTAGGAAAATGCTAGAAAAGGGGGGCTGCAACTCGTAGAAGGAAGCATCCTAGCACCTTCTAATCACACTAATCGATTCCCCGTACCTTATAACATAGGAATAGACACGAATATCGAGTGTTTTTCGTAGAAATATAGAATATACGAATTAGAAGCAGGTGACGCTTTGCGGTCACTTTTGCAGGAGTCATGATAGTTTTTGACGGTCACTTTTGCAGTTAAAAATCCTATATAAAATGTATAATATATATATTACTATATTAATAATATTTATATATATATATATAATATATTATAAATTTTTTAATATTAATAAATAATATATATATAATTATATTATATTAATATAATATATATATATATATATAATAATATAATTAATTTTAATATATATAGTATAATATTATATAATATTTTACATATATATATATATTATATATATATATTATATATAATATATATATATATATATATATATATATATATATATCTGTTATAATATATATATATTAGAAAATATATTTAATATATTAATTATTAATATATATATATATTATAAGTATTAATTTATATTATATTATATATATATATATAATATAATATATATATATATATATAGTATATATATATAATATATAAATTATAATTAATATCTATTATATTATGATATAATATACTATTATTATAATATATATATATATTATGATATATATATATTATTATATATATATAATACTATGTATATGTGGAGCGAGTGCGTTAAACGACATAACAACAACAAAAACTATAAATAATTATGACGTCATCCAATATGTTATGTGTATCATATCACGCAACAAGCAACTAAAAAAATAAAAAAAATCAAAAAAAAACTCAATCAAATGCATTCATGTGCAGATAGCACCTGAAAGCATGTACCACTTAGATAATATTAACACTGTGAGTCATGTGATGCTTAGGACTAATAAGGTGGCAGGATATACTGTACGTATAAGCCGGTAACATGTGCAAGATACTCGCTAAATCTAGTCTGGATTCCTTCACTAATATATATAGTATCAGCTTAACATATAGTTGACCTGTTTAGTATATAATAATTATTAATATATATATATATACGTTTATATATTATTATTATTATTAGTAATATATAGAAATGGGGATTTACACATTAGGTTTTAATAAATATATATTTTTATATGTATATAAATGAATATTTTATAAGTAAGTTATATATTTTAATAGGGGTAGTATAAGTCATACTTGTATATATATTATAATTAACTTATACTTATTATGATTTATATATTTAGCTATGAATTGGTATGAGTCTATACGTTATTTACGAATAAATCAGATTAAATTATTTGAACTGATAGTATACTGAGAGACTATTTTTGAGATATTTTTAAAATATCTATAATATTATATTTTCTAATATTTTTAAAGAATCGACCATTCCAAATTTATGTGTTGACTACTATGCATATAAAATTAAAATATGAATTGAAACACGAAGAACCTCATCCCGTCTGATGAAATATTAACCTAGGGATTAACTTAATGCAATTAAATATTCATTTGAAAACGAGAGAATCATTAAACAAAATCACCCTTTCCAGTTCGTTAATTAAATTACAATACGCTCCAGTAATGATCTCATATGACGAGTCTTTATTTGTGTCTTTCTCATTCTTATGATTGCAGCTACAAGATTGTATGGTCATCTGTGCATAGACAAAATCACAATTGTTAGGCATGGAAGTCTCTCATTGCAGGTGTTTTGGTGGCTAATTTGGTTTGAACGGAAAGAATCATATTGGAATATGCAGAAATTATGAAAATTATAAGTAATTATATGTCTGAATATTTAAAATTACAGAAGTAATTCGTTTTTTTCTTTATTAACTATTTAACACAAAGGCATTGACGACGGTTTCAAGGAAATTATTATATAAATCGAAATGTTAATAACGATATTTATGCCGTAAGAAATAATTTTATAACATAGCATGTCTGAAATTAATTCTTATTATCTTATATATAATAAATAAGAAATACAATATAACCACAATTTTCATATAATATTAATAATGATATATATCTATACGAAGCTGAGTTGTTAAGTGTTAATTAATATATTATTACTGATTAGTATATATATAAAATGATAATAATGTGTGTATATATATAAATATTATATTATTATAGTATATAATATTTTTATTTTAGTCAGTTTTATAATAAAAATATATGTAGTATAAAGTATCTATATACACACACATATAATATATAATATATATATATACTATATATATAATTAAATATATAAATTTATTTCTATAATATATAAAATATTACATATTATCTATATATATATATAATATATTATTATATATATATATATACTTTATTCATCGAGAGGTTATATAATTACACGTATATATATATTTATAATATAAATAGTATAATAAATGGCTATGAAACAGCAAGTTTAATTGACATACGTATAAATAAGTATAATATTATAATATCATATATTATAATTACTAGGCTAGAATTAATATATATATATTACCGGCTTAAATCTGAGATAATTGCGCTTTCACAGCCTCTCTGTGAGAATTTAAATTTCTTGACATATGGTTTTCTTCTTGAACTTATATATATTATTATATATATATATATAATATATATATATATATATATATATATATATTATATATAATTATTTATTATATATTATTATTAAATTATAGGTAAATAATTAATAAAAGTTTCTTAAAAAACAATATAGTTATTTACATATACTAGAATATATACATATATATATATACCTAATAGCTATATATATATATATAATAAACGGTAGCTCTCATATCACGTCAATAAATTCGTTTGCCACCTGCAGGATGAAAGGTCTCTTTTCATTTGAGTGGCACACAGGGAGGGGAGCATTTTTTTGATTTTTTAACGAAAAAATCAATTGTTTCATTATTTTAATTTTATTCAAATTTTCTTCGAGATTTTTTTCAATTTTTTTGTGGAGATTTTATTTAGTTGAACACAAATTGAGCCTTTTTAGAATTGATCTATTTATAAAAAATTAAGATAAAAATATTATTTTAGATTCCACTTTAATTAATAATAAGTTTAGTAAATATGATGAATTTTTAGTTAATTAAATGTTTTTTATGAGAATATTGTTATTCACAAGAGCTGAAAGCAAGAATCCTTGATACTCTAAATATTTATTTATTTCTTTTTTATACTAAAAATGCCAAGTCAGTTCCAAAAGAACAATTTTATACAAAACATAATACAACAAAGCAAACCTTATAAGCATATTCAACATTTGCATAAATGTTTGGCATTTTGAATAACACTTTTCACAAATTATTTCCATGCAAACGCATCGCGCATAATGTCTGTATTTTTAATGTAATGTAATTTCATGAGTGTATATTATTTGATTAAATTATACTATATTCATTTATCCCTACTACACCCACTTTTTTCCTAGCCTATATACCCCCCAGATTTTCACCGTTTTTTTTGTATTTCGATATGTTGTAGCACACGTAGGTGCGCACATATACAGAGTGTACTGATTTGGAGACGCCAAGTCATGGCACATTACAACGAGATGTTCGATTACACACATACACATATCACTACACAAACACAACGAGTTAACTCGTCAGTCGCTCCGGCCGTCATCCCCGTTGTCCCTCTTTTTTCTCCCTCCTCTTCACCTACTCCCTCCATATGCTGTATCCTTTAAGACTCCAAGCATCTTATAGCGTTTGGTCCTAAATGTAATCTTACATCATCATTGGTCCAGCCTTACCTCCCTTTTGTTTGCTCTCTCTCGCCCCGGCACACACACTACCGCTTTTCCCTCGTGCGCGAGCTCCGTTTATTGTTTCGCCCCGCCGACTATATAAGTCCCACGCAAGGGCACATTTCGCACCGATTCACAGACACCAGCGTTTCCAGTCCCTCCCGCGCCATACAAGGCCTCTGCAGGAAGCCAGCCACAAAAAACAGTTTTCCGCGTGCTATTGGATAACTCAGTAAACAAATATAAACTCGTTTCGTCTTTGTTCGCCATCGTCATCTGAGGAAGAAGCAGGGTCTTTTATTTCATCTACCTTTACCTACTTTCCCTCGTAGTCCTCCCGTTCCCTTAACACTTTCTCCCACTTATAATATTGGTTGAGAACTCATGATAGAGACCTCGACATCCTGATCCTATATCGGCTGCTTCCATCAATCGGTGATCGCGACGGTAAGGTCAATGACTTAGAACTGACCGTGCTAAGCGGCCTTTTAGACCTTATTTGAATTCATGTTTTTTATATACACAAAACACTAAAATTGTGTCATTACAAATATAGAAATAAATGATAAATTTTTTCTTTTCCATGCAATGCTTTGTGAGCTTTCAAGGTGAATTAGGGAACTAAGGTGAGTTTTATGGCTCCAAAAGGGCTTAGAAATCGGAGTCAAGTTTATCCCTCTCATAGTTTCACGTAGCATCTACCTTATCGTAGACTATTAATGATCTTTCTGGAAGCCGAGTGAGAGATAAGAAATTACTGCGCTCCTAGGCTATAATTTTTAACCATTCGCTTCCAAAGTCAGTATTTATCCTTAATTTGTTTGCCTTATTTTGAAACACTCTTATCTAATTATATTATATTTTATATATATATTATATATATATAAATGTATATATATATATAATAAGTATATATATATATATATTATATATATATAATAATATATATAATATATATATATTAATATATCTATTTATATTAATTATTATATATAAAAAAACTGTATATTATATAATATTATAATATATATATATTATTATATAGTTAATAAATACTATATATATAATATATATATATATATTATTATATTATAATAAATATTTATAATTAATATAATATATATATAGTATATATATTAATATAATATATATATATATATATATATTATATATATATATATATTATATATATATATATTTACTGCCCTGTTTTATTAATATTATAAGTAAATATTCTAAACAAGAGAGGATAGTATAATAGAGTCGATGAGCATATAATTATTAATATTATTACCATATATATCTATATATTATTATATCTATTATTTTTTTTATATTATTATTTAATATATATATTATATATATATGCATTAAGTAAGCAATATTATTATATTAATATTTATTTATTATTTATCAATTACTCTTTTAACTCATATATATTTATTATAAATTATTATTATTATTATATTAAATTATTAAATTATTATTATTATTTATTTATTAATTATTATGGTTTTATAAATTCAGTACAAAGGTACGTAAAATAGTAGGTTTTAACTATCTGCTTTTATTTTTTTACGATCCAAAATTTTTCCATTCTTCTTCTTCCTTCTCTTATTTCTTCTTCTTCATCATCACAAATCCACAACAAAAACAGCAACAGTCTAAATATTTAACAACAACAACAATACAACTAAAAAGCAGCAACAAACAGCATCACTAACAAACAGCAACAACATACAAGTTCACGTCACACGACACAGAAACAGAACAACCATGAAGAGCAATGTTAACTAGTCATTTCTTATTTAAGCTTATAAAGGCAAGTTCACTGTTGATAATATTATTCCCGGTTCTTTAGATTATTTATAATTATTATTATTATTACTATATTTATCTACTAAATTAAGTAGATAGATGCTGAAATAATATTGCATATTTCAAAGCATAGCTATAACAGTTATATATTCTTTCTCCATATATATACTAATGCTAATATTTGAGCTTATGAACATCGGTAAGACAAAATCATCAGATAACATTCGTCCAGTAGTATTTCGAATTGCTCATGAATATCCTGATATGTCATATTAGTTCATACCTATATAATAAAATACTTGAAACACTATAACTGATAGTTGCTAGTCGACATTAATATTTAAATTGCCAATAATCATTATAATAATATATTTTAAAGCTATGTAATTTTCCTCGACCTCAAACCCATTTGCGTGATAACTTTTTTGTGAATAAAAAAGGAACTTGCATAAGGGTGAATGATATTCTAATATAATGGTATAATGTCTATCATGAAATACAGCGATTATCAATACAAAGGTTTGTAAAGGTATGGAGAACTGAATATAAAGTAACATTACGTAAAAGGTTGAGTTCCAATAATTAAATCATAATACCTTCTATGCATGATCTTATTTACATATAATTTTAATACTATTAGATTTAATCTATATTCTTTGTATTCTTAATATCACTTATATTACAAAATATATATAATTTTTTACTCATATTATCTTGATTAATAAATAAAAAAACTTAGGTCCAGAATAATAATAATAACTACTTATACAATTATATGTTACTTATCATATAACTATTCATAGTCTGTTACTATTTCTAGAAAGTATATAAGCGCACAGTATGTATAGTTGTTTAATAATATCTATAATCAGATAGTAATGGGTCATAATATTTTCATTCTGTATAATTAGATTTAGGGCAAGCCAGTATAATCGCTATTTATATCCTTATACATATACTTATTATTATATGTACTTATCTGCATTGATTATTTAAACTCTATCCTTTATACTAGAAGGTATACAAAGTAAATGTGAGATTATCTGACATAACTATACGATTAATAGAGGACTTTTATATAAGTAGGTAGCGACATTACAATATATACTCTCATATATGAGACACTAAAGACTAAAGTTATTAACTATATAGTCAATGCCTGATTTCATATCACGACAGACCGTATAGATGCTCATGTGTAACAGTTATAAATATAATTAGAGCTAAAAGTAAATTAGTATATTATTTGGTGTCATTAGAATGGAATATATTATTTATAAAATTCAGCAAATAATAATGTTAGTAATTATGGAGGTACAGAAAGTAACATCATTATTATATTTTTAATCTTCTCTATTTATCTTTATAGGATTAGATATTAGCACACCTAATGAATATTATTGCACGTATATATTAATTTCCATCGCTGACGAATTTTCGTTAGATATACAAATTTAGAGTTATATCATAGTATGAAAGTGTATTTTCTGTATCTACTACTGTTTAATTTGAGCTCTATTATTCGATTATCTCAGTTTAACAGTGTAAAAGCTGGAACTCATAATAGTGACCTTTATATAATTGGTTATTCATAATTATAATGACATACTTTAGTAGATATATGAGTTTATATATTATATGTAATATTCGAGATCCTATATATTACGGTAATGTATATTATATCTACTAGGTAAATATATTACTTAATTAATATCAATTATACTTCAATTAATAATTATCATATATTTTATGAAATGTACCTTATATACTTATTTATATTAGAAAAGAACTATGATGTCAGTTTTCTCATTTATTATTTAATAGGAAGTAAGTACTATTAATATACAAAAATATGAGTAATATATTAATATATGATAAGACTTTATAACAATAATAATTATCAGTATAATATTATTATTATTATTATTATTCTGAATTATTAATTAAATATTAATATTTGTGCATGTCTTTATATAATATTATATCGTGCGATCTTTGCGCGGCATGGATGTTAGAGCACTTCTCAGGTACCAATCCCATCTACTCTATGAAGAAGTACTCACCAGTCGATTCACCATCGTTGACATTGTTAAATCAACAAGTGAGTAATGTCTTATTCGTTTAACTTAGCAACTTATGCTATAAGTAAATATATAGATTTTGATCAGGATCTTTAACTAACAGTAAGCTAGTCTTTAATACTATATTAGGATAAGATATACTAACGCCTTTTTCGAACTAAAAATCATATCGACTGATGCACTCGGGACGCTAGGTGTGCTGAAAGGTAAACATATAAAATTAAATATCACTATTTTACACAAGCATTATTATATTAAAAACCAATAAAAATAAAATATAAAATAGAAATTTATATAGAAGACCGATATTTCGCTAGAGCTCTATAATACATATCTATATGATATATATATATTATAAATATTATTATATATATTATATTAATAATTTAGTATTTAATATATTATATGTATTAATATATATATATATATATATACTATTTAATAATATTATAATTATATTAAGATATATATATTTATTATATATACTCACGTGATTTTAGCTTGATAGGATCAATTAAGATATAGATGCTGAAGTGACTTTAACTTAAACAACTACATTTTAATTCAAGAATTCATTGACTAAATAGAAATTAAAATGACATACCCTAACAATAAATTCCAAATTAAAGTTCCATGATGCTGATGCAACCTCTAAATATCTCGTACGTACTTTCATAACGTAAATCAGTCATATATATATCTTTACATTTAATTCCTAATGAATATATATATATAGTATATATTATATGTATAATATTATATATTATATAGATTATATATTAATGCTATACGTACATATAATTTTTCTAGCCCCTCATAATTCACCTTTTATTTTTTATCGTATAACCCATTAAAGACGTGGGGTGATATGGATTGCGTAGCACAATGCATGCAGGAATAAAACTGAGAAGTATATAGTATATAATACTAAGATTAACATGTACATAAAAAGTTGTAAACAAGAAATGTCATACAGCCTTACCTATAATAGCCCCATCTATATAACTAGTTAGTATATGAGTAACTCGGCTGTCAGTCTAGAAAAGAGTCCATCCTATGGAGCCGCTCAACGTCACTGGAAACTACATTAAGGGAGTAATGATATAGTATTGTAACTTTTTTTTCTAAATTCCTGATACCTTTTGCAATAAAACATGTTCTATGTTTAACCCTGCCTATAATGGCTAGTGCAATATAGCGTGAGGCTTTCGGTCTAATTAGGTTGCGGTGTCTCGATGTTCTCTCCGCTGGGGTGATAAAAACCGCACCTGGGTTGTACTTTTAATAATTCAATTTTATAGCTCCTCACCTAAATCTTTATACTGAAAAGAGAAAATCTCTTTTCTCGGCAGCATTACGCTATAGGCACAAACTTCTTTATTTTAATAATTCCAAACATATTTCTATTTAGTCCTCACATATTTATTATAATAATCAATATACAAATTTAAAATCAAATCAAAAATAACTTCCAAAGAATAATTAATAACATTATATAATAGAACAAATGATATGTTGAATCAGAACGCAAAACAAGTCTGTAATATTTCTATAACTCAGGTACTAATAATACATATCAGAGATCAGTCGGATTCCAACAATAATAATAATAATAATAATAATAAATAATTAATAATATAATAATAATAATGATTTTTTCAGTTTTTTTAATAACAATTTATTAGTAATTGATTATGCACAACATTACAGTATACGTTTACAATACATCCGCTTACAACTCAAGCTGTCTTCACGGCTCACAACACTCCGTTTTAGAAGCGAGCGGTTCTGCATTATCCGCACATGTCACAACACCTATGGTCAGGGAAATGAATCTCTACTTTCATTATTAGTTTATTTTATCTAAACCTCCACTGATTAACCAATACTCTTATACTTAAAGAAACCAAAATAAAACAAATTATAAACTGATGGACAGACAAATAAAGAGAGTAAGGAAGACTTTGATCAAAACTCGATATTAAATAATCTAAAATTTTATAGTTATATTTACATCATAACTTAAACAATGCCCGCTAAATGGTTCCTACATTTAATATATGTATACTGAACACAGATTGGGGGAACTTATATAGATATTAATTATACTCTAATCACTTATATTAGGCCATGAACCTCTACATTTAATTACTCCTTCACATATATACCTCATCGATTATTACTCATGGGACTCAAAGCTATTATTTTACTTATCGGGGTTATTATAAGAACAGGGTCGATTCACCTAACTACATCTCACCTATACTAATATAATCACATTCCGCTTAAACTCCATACAAGCTCATGTTCTTCATTTATATCACTTTTCATAAATTAGACATATAATCAATTCATATTTTCAATACCTATATATTACAACTTTATTCTCTTCATTTACCGCTCTTTTCTTTTATCTACCTCACAAATATAATAATCTCTAATACGTATAATATATATCTTATTACTCATTATATAAATTTCTTTTCTACACCCTACTGCTTACTTAATTGGGTATCCATCTGAAAAGCACTTGAAACTTATGACGTATTATTCACTCTTATTTACTATATAGACCAATAAATATTCTCTCACTATAATAAAAATAGCATAAGAACAGAAACATTTAAATACATTTACAACAATATGAAAACCTTTACCATTAGTAGAGCCTCCAGAACATTGTCTAAATAATCATACAAAACGGGAAATTATTTATTTTTGAAAAATATCTATCTGTTACTATCAGTACTTTGTTAGATTTATTTAGCCACTTTGATTGGATCAGACTCTTTTATAACGGGCCTTCCCCGGTTGCTGTTTTGTCGCTCAATTTCTAATCGTACGTACTTTTTAGGTTCATACCGTACTTTTCTTCTATTAAGCTCTTGCTAGTTATTACGAAGTGGCTTTCGCGCCCACTCATTATCACTCATCTGAGGGACTAGGCATATCAACGCCTCTATAATACTCCTATACCTGTATACTTTATTAGTACTTACCCCTGTGGCCCCGTTCTTCCCCCTGACCTTACTCGCCTCAGTCAACTCACTCATATCAATATACGTCTATGTCGTATATGATCGGGCCCCCTATATACCTACTCCCATCCCTCCCAATATCCTATAACTTTTAGCCCCCTTTCTTCTTTCTCATCACTATCTACCTATTACCTATCAATGGAGCCCTATACTATATATTACCTAGCTATTAACCTATATTATATTATATACCCTCTATACTACTCTGTATTAGCCTACTACGTTCACTACTATACCTACTACTATTATATTAATATACCTTGCCTATTTCAGGCCCCTCGTACTATATTATATACTATATCTACATATGGGTATCCTAGTACTATATATAGTACACCTCACAGCTTAATACTATACCTATATATAGCCTTGAGGGGGGCCGTCTAGGGCGCTATCACTATAGCTAGCCCACTACCGTATATACCTACTACCTAAATTAGCCATCATATACTATGATTTATAGTATACTCATTCGTATAGTACCCTACCGCCACTACTTATTATATATATATATTGTACCAGTAGGCTATATACTTAGCCTATAATTATGTACTCACTAGCTAGTATGATATCTATATATATCCTAGCTCTATATATATAATATACGTGCTATATATATGATACTAGTCGTATACCTACGTGATATAGCGCTACTAGTATATATATATATATATAACTAGCAGGCTATATGTACAAAAGGCTTTGCAGATCTACAACGCTTTTTTAATAAAACAGAGTATAAGAGATATTGCAGTTTAAACTTGGAATATGTATATAATATGGGATAAGGACGAAATCCGGTGTATTGTTCATAAGTCTGTAGGATGTAAATAGAGGGGGGTCACATCACACGAAAGAGGGTGGACGCCGATATTGCGCTACGCTCTTGTGGCGTGATCTGAGTGGGTTTGAGAGGGTTTTAGGCTCACAAACGTTTGGGCGACCGAGCCCTTGGAGGTCAAACAGTACCGAAGGTCTGTTTGACCTGACAGACCACTAACTGAAGCTGAGAGCGTGGTGCGCACTTACGACATCACATTTATTACGTTATCCATTCATTATCCTATTATTATTGATATTTTATTCCACGGCGAAGAAATTTGTGATCCACGGAGTGATCATCATATCTTTCGTGTGTGTCTGTTGCTTCCGTACTCCGGCTCCGCGCTCTGCCCGGGACGCGGTTCCTTACTTCCGAGCACTTCCCAGGGCAGGCCCGGTACGACCGCACAACGGCGACTGCGGCGATCCGGCGTGGCCTGTGGCCGGGGTACCCCTCCGATCCCGCTCTCGCGACTCCGCTCGACCCGACTCCCCTTTTCAGACTCACGTCCGCATCTTCTCGATCTTTCTTTTGGTCTCTTCGGCTTTCCCGTATTCAGTCGAAGACTTCGATTTCCGAACGGAACATTCGAATTTCCTGAAGCGAAAAACGATCTCTTTTGTATTCAGGGTATACGTTTCTTTAATCGCCACCCTATTCCCGAATAATACTGTATTCACCGAAGGGCTGCTTCCCCTATTGAATATCGGCCTCTATAGGGTTCGTATAATAAACGTACTCTCATACGGAGTTATTTGGCCTTATCCTGTTATCAGGGATTAAACTCCTTGGTTAGCGGCGTGTTACGCAGATGGGGATACGGTAACCTCGTCGTCAAGAATAAATTGAGGTTACGTCCCGCGTGGCGGTCTCCGCAGGGACGCCACTCCACCTGAAAATCGAAGTGTTCGTACATTGGGACTGACATTTGTTTTGAGAAGGAATTTCATGATGTTCTGAGTTTCCCTAGAAATTACTTGGTATGGGTGAATCTGTGGAGTTGGCTCCGGCAGCCCGGTGGTTGGAGCCACTGCGGTGCGATGTTAATAAAACAGTCGGTCCTACAACAATTCGGTTGGTTTGTGGTTTTATCAGGGTTTTTCTGGGATTGGTTCCGGTAGATTTTTGATATCCGTATGGTTTATCCGCGGTATGTGGGTGTCTAGTGATCCTCCTTTATGTGGGGGTCCTGTATCTGAAAAAGATCACAGAGTGCAAAAAACAAAGGGGGATAATGAAGAAAGGATGAAAAGAGAAGGAATGAAAGAATGAAGAAAGAGGAAGAAAAATCGAGGAAGGCAGGAGTAGAAGGTGACAGCCTGGCACCCGGTGCGCTGGCTCCTGGTGCGGTGCCCGAGTATATTAAAAATTAGGGTATGACAGCTACAATGCATTGATGTCCTTACATATGTTATTGGGTCTCGTAGATTTTCGAAACCTAATGGTTTTCAAGAAACCATCAAGAAATAAAAATAAATAAATAAATAATAAATAATAAAATTTCCTATTCTGCTTTATGTTTATAACTTAAACAAACTTTCTACGATTTTTTACGGATACCGCCTATAAGCAGTAAAGTCACTAAATCAAACCACCATTCTCAGCCCCACCACTATCCCACCCCCCTCCTGACCATCTGTGATTTTAGTTTTGATCTATTGATTTAAGGTCAAATTTTTACTAGTATCATATTGAATAAACATAACATAAAATCAAGTTCGTTTTATACTAACCATCGAAGTATATTGTTTAACGTACAAAGTTTTCTCCGTAATAACAGCTTACTTAGCATCATCTGATACTATGAATTATAACCCCAACCCCAAAGACCAAACTATTACCCATCTTAACAGAAATAAACTGTTGACATTAAACATGAGGACACGGACGCTGTAATCACCGATGAAAGTAACTAATTCCATCCACATATAAAGAAATTCTCACTTCATTTAAGCAAAACATTAACTTAACAATGTTTAATTATACATTAACATGGGTAATATTTAAGAAAAAAGATTGGGAATACAACTCTCTGGATGTGAAGTCAGCATATTTGCAGCGAATGTATGCCTACTATATACAACAACACGACGAGATATTAAACAGCCATCATCATCATATGTGCTTATAAATTCTGATTACCATAAGCGAGGAAGTAAAAGCAAGTGATGGAGTATGGGTTAGTATAACAGATAGGGACTGGGGTTTCATTGATAGGAAGTGTAAGTGTTTAATATAAATACATAGCATAAAAACAAATTGTAAAATGGATAACATAAAAAAATTAGGTATAGGATGTTTATTCTAATATCATGGGGATGAAATTGATCTTGACTAAGATCAGAAAGAAATAAAGGTATGATCAAACGTGGTGGGAGTAACAACGTGGTTAGCTCATGATCTCATCTTAAAGTATTCAACTATCCTTTTGAAAAGGTATTGTAAGTACGGATCGAAGTGCATTCAGCAACTTACTAAATTCCCTCTTTTCGCATATTCTCTATTGATTCTCAGCTACTTCCCTTCCCTATTCTCTCCCGTCATAAGAGCCAGTAATGTTTACACCTTATCCAGGCTGACCTCAGTTTCATTTAATCTCGCATCATTTACTCCTGTACACCCATATTATTCACGTCGGAAATTACCCACATGTCTTCGGTGTATAATTCACTCAATTAGATTATCATCCACTGTGCTTCAATATTCTGTTATTCTTACCATGTCGTTCCAAGTAGTTCTGTCACCATCGAGTCTTAAGATGTGATTGTTAGTTCAGTTGCATTTCATTCTCCTTTCTTTATATCTACTTTTGTTTGCATCAATCAATCATACTATTCCTTTACAACTTTTAGAATTACTGTGAAACCTATACTACTACAGCTATCGTCTCACGGCTTAACCACAAATTTTCGTTCAATGGGTTTCCCACATAGTGCGTCCATCATAGGGTTTTATATTGACTTCACAGTCCACACTAGATCACCATGTCTATTCTATCATGCACCCTCATCACACATATCACCCTCTGAATAGATTATTTCTCACTATCCTCGTTCGAACCATAGCGGATACTTTTACATACCCTTATCCTCTCTTTAGCTCATGCACGCAGCGTTATGTCGATTATCTTGAAATGAATTCCATTCAGCACAAATCACGAAATAATTAAGGTCTCATTTATTGAACACTCTTCACGCTAGGAATATCAGCATGTTATCTCTCGGGTCCATCAGGTCTGACGTAATAAGATTTTTATTTGACTCAAACGCTTAGGGTAATAATTTCGACGCTCTCATCCGTTGAAGATATCTATAGCCAGATGTGATGATGCGGGGAGTTCATCCGTAACGCAGTACATTGCGATAATAAATAATCCTAGCTGAAGGCCAAAATCGTTTATGCGTAATAACAACCCTTATTAGGTTGAGAATTCTTACTTTCATACCAATCAGAAGAAAGTAAACAGAAATACAACGCACGTAACGAAAACATATCAGGTCAAAAAGGGATAATAATATATTCGTATAGAACCAAAGAATACCAACAAGAACCAACAACAAGAACTAACAACAACAACAACAAGAATCAAATACAGCAACAATAACAAAACCAACAACAACAATAACATAGTAACATAAAATAGTTCTTTATATACAAACCAGAGAATATATGCTAACGTAACATTGGTTTCACATTAATAAGCCTAACATAGGTCAATTACCAGACACTAGAATATAAGGACACAATGACAAAAACCTTACCACCTTACGCTCGAATAAACAACTAACATTAAAAAGTTCCAATTACTTAATTAGCAGTAAAGTCCCTAGCACAGCATACAAAACGCAACCTATTCCTTCTTTTTCAAGGATATCTCTAACATATCAATGTTAATTTTACCATAACAACTGGTTTTATCGGTAACATTTAGACTGAATCATTTGGATAACATAGCGCAAAATGAGTTCTTTATATACTAACCTTGAACTATATGCTAACATAATCAAGGTTTCATATTAATATAAGGCTAACATAGATCATAATGAACTAAGAAAATAATGTACAACAGACAAACTAACACATACTTAAGCAGAATATAAGTGTTAAGCATTAACAAAAGCTTAACACACTTAAACCCTGTAAAAGTAACTAACATTTGCACAAACGCTAACTATTCACATTTTCAAAAGCATATCTCTAACATATTAACGTTAATTTTACAAAATTGACATAGTAATATTTAACTAAGGTTTTATTAATCTTTGATCATTATCATACAAACCAACGAATAATATGTAACATAGAACAAAGTTTTAGCCAAACATAACACAAAAAAAGCTTCTTTATTTACTAAACATCGAATATCTGCTTAACCAACAAAGCTTTAAGCGTCATAAAGCTACCATATCATACTGCTGCAACTAAGAAATATAATGTTGACAAATGGAAAACTTAACATAACCTCGGTATGAAATAATCACTAACTCCTGAAAATTCCCTACTTGTCAAAGGTAAAGTAGCTAATAGTTCATCACAATACTCGATATGTTCCTACTTTTTCTCCACATATCAGCAACAGGTAAAAGGGGTACAGCATCTAAAAAATCCCTTAACAAAGTTGCACCAATCTATCAGAGATATCCAACATCAGGAACTAATGAATTAACACCTATCTTTCATCAAAGTGTCCCTCGTTTCGAGTATAAACATCAATTGTCCTAAGAATAAACATAGACATGAGCAAAATTCTAGGGCAACCTAGCATTACCCGGCAAAAACTTAACCTGGGCTCACGTTTTCTGAACACATCATCGGTCAGTTACACAGTAATATCTTACGAAACTTATCAATCATTTCTCTAACAAAATTAGTGTTATTTTCACATTGTCATAATAATATTTTAGAACATAACACACCTAACTTACGAATAAACAGTTTTTCAGCTAATCCAGTAAATCAACCACCTATCCCTGAGTTCCCTACCTCGTCCCCATCCGCCCATGTGTCTGATTGAAATATTGATTCAAAGTCATATTTTCAAGTATCATTTTGGACAAACATAACATAAAAATAAGTTCTTTATATACTAACCAACGAATATCTGCTTAACCAACAAAGTTTGAGCATCAATAAAGCTAACAAATCATAACTGCGACTAGGAATATAATGTACAAATGCAAACCTAACATACCTCACGTATGAATAATCAGCTAACATCCTGAAAAATTCCCTACTGATCAAGGTAAAGTAGCTAACAGGTCACACAATACTCGATATGTTCCAACTTTTAGAGCATATTAGCAACAGGTAAAACCTTATTATCTAACAAAATCCCTTAACAAAGTGCGCAAATCTATCAAAAATGCCACCATCTTGAGACTATGATTGCCCTATCTTATCAATAGTATCACTCGTGTACGAGTATAACTTCATTTGACCTATGAAAATAAACGTTGGACTATTAGCAAAAGTCTAGACAAACCTGACATTTTTCAACAAAAAGCTTTAACCTAGGCTCAGTTCTAA
>JABUQX010127043.1:25000-32500 GCA_015478945.1 Trachelipus rathkii | reverse complement strand
CTGAAGTAGAATGAAGCAGTGTGGAAAAAACACCCAACAAGTCTTTTCCACAATCCCATGACCAAGTTTTGAGGTAAATGATGAACACAGCACCGAGCTGATCAAGCGGAATTGAGTGATCTTCATCGAGGACCTTGACTTGTCAAAATGAGAAGCAGAACTTTTAGGGTCAAACTACAGTAATGAAGAATCTTCTCCAACGTATTCAGGTCCACAGTGCAGATAGGCGTCAGAGATTGCTTCCCTTTTTTGAGAAAAAAACAATTGCACCAGGTAAATTAACTTGATAAAAGTTAATTTGAACCATGATCCCACCGACGGTATTCATAGGCTCCCCAAGCTTAGGTTGAAAGGCTATTATTATACTATATAACGGCAACCGTTTTCTTCTTTCTTGATGGTCAAGCGAGTTCACTATGAAGGAGACGTATGCAAAACATGACAAGCCCGCCTCGGATCAATTCAAAAAATGGTTATTGAACCCAATACTGAACATCTATGAGCGAGTTAAAAGTCATCGTTGTACTCTTAGATGCAAAGGGGTTTACACTAAGTATTGCTGCTTTTTATGTATGTGGGGGGGACAGGAAACCACAAATACGGGAAAGACACCATATACATTACATTCAAACAGGACTGCCTGCGAATAAATCTTAACTCGAACGAGAAAAAATGTCATTGCTGAGTCTCTCATGGACCCAAAAGATGTTCTTCCCACCCCTTCACATAAAAGCTGTTCTCATGAAAAATTTTGTCCATTATGAACCAGGAAGAGAGTTTTTCTTTACTTACAGACAAACTTTCTATAATGAGTGATCAAAGGTTTAAGGTTTTTGTTTGGGGCCATAAATTCCGACAGACTTTGTAAAGGATTCCTGCGTTTTTGACAAGTTTTTTTGGAGGGAAGAGAAAAATCCATTTTCTCCACTCCCATTTAGACATTTTGTTCCTCCTAGTGTAGAGCTGGACAGTAGAATGCGGGAAAGATCCATCAGATATTTCTTAATGTAACAAAGAGATAATCAGGCCTTTGGGAAAAGCTATTGCATACGTATTTATTAACTGCTGGTCTTGTTTAGGGATGCTCCTGAATTCACCTATAAGAGGCAAGCCAAAGAAACGATCTCCTGAAGCCACACATTATACTCTTCACACAAACCCACCTGCCAGGTATTCATCCATTAATTTAAACGGACTCTTAGAAATTATAACTGTCATTAACAATATTTTAAAAATGCATTTTCCATGTTGTTGGCATATGTAATTAAAAATGTATCGTTTTCTCTTAAACCGTTAAAATACATATTTCCACCTATTGTATATCACAGAAACCAGAGTTAATGGAATATGTCTCGTTTATCACACTCAATGTTTTTTTCACCCCAAAATTAGTAAGATTACATTAATTGAAGTCCGAGAAAAAATCTAGAATTTTTTTTGCTTGCACAAGTGAATATTGTAGAGATTTCACAAAATGTGCGCGCGGCTCTTTTGTTTGGTCACCCTGTTTAAATATATATATATAATATATTATAATAATATATAATAAATATATATATATATATATATATAGATATTATATATATATATATATATATATATATATATATATATAATTAATATATAATTATATATATATATATATATATAATATATAATTATAATATAATATATATAATATATATTCGCCCGCCTTTCCTTGAGAGGAAAAAGCCCAGCCCGTGAACAATTTTTGTTGCCGATCTGTAAAAAAAAAAAAGAAGAAACGAAAATCAGAAAATCATAGAAAGAAAATAAAAAAAAAGAATAATATTGATATATTTATAGATATAAAAATATATTATATATATATATATATATATATATTATATATATATATATATATATATAATATATTATAATAATATATATATATATATAGTATATATAAATTTTATATATTAAGTTTATAAGGGATTTCCATTTAGACTTAAATTCATGATCTTTTCTTTATTATATATTTCGTGTATGTTGCATAGCTCACACCCTCAAACTGGGGTCAAAGAGAAAGGTAAAGAAAGAAAAAAACTAATAAGAGATTATTATATTATTATTGTGAATGACCAATGAGTAGAACTTCACCTCGTTTGATTTTTAAAAAATTTTTGCTCAAGAGAAACGAGAGAAGAGAAGAGTGGAGAGGAAGAGAGAGAGAGAGAGAAGAGAGAGAGAGGAGAATAGAGAGGAAGAGAGAGAGAGAGTGAAGAGAAGAGAGAAAGAGAGAAGAGAGATGGGAGAGAGAGAGAGAGAGAGAATTAACTCACAGAGATGGCAAAGAAATTCAAATTTTTAGAATTTTTTTCTTCAGTCGATTTTTGTTTGAAAAAGTCAAAAATAATTTACATGAATATGAGGAAAAAGAGAGTTTTGATCTGTGTAATGCTAAGTTAGCAGAAAGAAACAATTAAAGAAGAAAAAATTTCAGTGCACCTTCATCGAAAACAATAGCAGGAAATTAAATTTTACAATAGCAGTTTCCCACTCTTAGATTAAGAATCGAATGTTTAAATTTTAAAAATAAGTTTTATTTTTTGAATGTCTATTTTGCTGCAATGAACTCAATATTATCTCATAAATTCCAGGGACAACATGCACTCATTTTAAAATCCCCCTTATTTCAGATTTAAAAAAATAAATTTAATATTTCTTATATGGATTCTAACTAGCACAAGTTTGAAAAGCAGATGGAACTTTTAAAGCATATGTTTCGTGAAAGTAGTTGGAATCAAGGACCGGACGTGAAATTTTTCTCAACAGACAATACGTGATGGCATTTCTCTCAAACGCCAATATAAATAGTCTGTAATGGCAAGGTGAATGGTGTGTGTGAAAAGGGAATTGTGCAAAGTCCTCTTCCAAACTGTTGCAACTGTATTATATTATAAATATATATGACCTAAAATAACAAATTAGACACCATAACAAACCATGTACATGCAATAAAAATCAATATCGATTCTATGGAATTTTTTTTTAAAACATCAGTAGATGAACCAAGTTTCTTAAAGGAGTGGTTCTGGTTACCAAAGAAAACTAGCATACAAAAAATTTCCACTGCATTTCCGCCCCTGTTCAATTAAATGCAGAAGACTGTCAAAGATATTTTCCAAGAGTGAAGAATTTTGCATATTGTCTATTGTCAGGGGTTGAGAGAAGCTTTGAAACAACACTCCCAAAGCTAGTTGAAATGAAAGGTTACATTGACACGTAATATACATGATCAATGGCTTTGTGTAGGTTTGTCTAAAATGTATACTTGAGAGGATGAAGGTAAAGTTTCCCATCCTTAGTCCTGCCTCATCAATATACAATGGTCACAAATTTTTGAAGATATTACGTTCCTCTCTCTCTCTCTTCTCTCTCTCTCTCCTCTTCGCTCTCTCTCTCTCTCTCTCTCTCTCTCTCTCTCTCTCTCTCTCTCTCTCTCCTCTCTTTCGAGACTTTACTCCCTTTGCATGGAAGAAATTTACACCTGTCCACTCCCCGAGAAAAATTAATTTTCATATAATTTAAATTTGAAACAAAGGTGAATTATGGTTGAGGAAAAGTAGGCTATTGTGTCCTTGTAACATAGCGACTAGTGTATGATAAACAATTTACAGTTACATTCTTAAGTTATTGTTTAAGTTAGTCGGTCAAAAGTTCGTTTACTCAGTTAATTTTTTTAAAATTTAGTTGGCCAATTTTTGCTAATATAGTAATCAGTTAATTTAAATAATTTGATTTATGTTGCTGACTCGAGCGAACTGAAAAAATAATTAATTATAATTTCAATGATTAATTGAGTTCAGCCTTCACACATAATCAACCTTCCACAAATTGAGATATTTCAATGTAAATTGTAACAAACATTTATTTCCAACATTTATTTAAAAATTACTTATCTGAGGAAATTCAAGATTTCAAAAGTCAGGCCAAAGGTTAAAAAAAAAAATCAATGTTGTCCTAAAATTAGCAAGTGCCTTGTGAATAGGCGATCTGCACAGCTAAGAAAATAAGAGATAAGTGTGTGTATCATCAGATTTCTATAGTTGTTCATTTATTTTGTTTATGAGAGTTTACAAATCTAGATTTTGTTTGATTTTTCAAGAGTTCGTGCAAAAGATATTAAAAAAAAAAAAAAAAAAAAAAAAAAAAAAAAAAAAAAAAAAAAAAAAAAAAAAAAAAAAAAAAACTACTAGTAATATTAAATATTTAAAATTTTTTGTTCAAATCTTGACGCAAATATATTGATCAAAATTTAAAAAAAATAACAAAAAAAAAAAAAAAAAAAAAAAAAAAAAAAAAAAAAAAATCCAAGTGTTATATATATATATATAATATAGTGTTCAAAAGATTGGTTAACTAAGAACCCTTGTTACACACAAAAACACACACACACACAACACACACCACACACACCACACACACACACACCAAAAAATATATAATATATATATATATATATATATATATATATATATATATATATATATATATATATATATATATATATATATATATATATATATATATATATATATATATATAATATATAATATATAATTATATTTATATATATATTATATATATATATATATATATTATATATATATATACATATATAATTCCTCTTATTGATAGCTAAGCTTTCTATTTTATATGTATATATTATATATAATATATATATATTATATATATATATATATATAGTATATATATATATAATATAATATATTATATATATATATATATATAATATATATATATAATATATAATATATATACAGTATTAAAAGGCCGTTAGTAAAGGAAGGGACTCAGGGATTGAACTAATAATAACAATAATAGTAATAAGTCTCTGTGATTTTTAATTAAAAAAGAATGATATAATTCGATTATCGTAAATTAAGAAAAAAAGTTATTTTTCGAGATTTAATTACGGATAATATGAATTTCGACATAAATCTAATATATATATATAATATATATATAATTATATATATATATAATATATATATAAATATATATATATAATATATATATATATAAAAAGTCGTAGTAAGGGAGGGGACTCAGGGATTGAACCCCCACACCCAAACCCTAATTTTAATTCATAAGAATAATAAAAATAATTAATTCTCAAAGCAAATTTAGAGTATATACTGAATTAGTTAAAACATAAATGTGGTTCGTGAACGACAAGTGTGTTTTATCTCAGTGCGTGTCACCAAAATGATGAGTTTACCAGTCTTCATTCACTGTGTGTTGTGTGTTGGATGAGTGTGTGTGTGTGTTATAATAGTGGTGTGAGGTTGTTTTAGCCAGAGGATAAATAGTGACTTTAAGACTTGTACCCACTTTATAATGTGCGGGATAGTAAGATGTGTTCCAGGGGAACCTCTGAAAATATCAGTCGATTAGTTTTTCATTGCTTTATCATGCAAATTCAAGTGAATTACAACACGATAATAACTTTACTGTCACAGTGAAATCAACTAGATTACTATTTTAGTAACTAAGGGGACAAGTATTTAATAGGAAACATATGAAAGATTTCACAGAAACAAAAAGGACCAAAATAACATGAATAAAATTACGAGGTTATGGATGAGAAAAACCGCGTTCTTAAAAACACGCTGTGAAGCGTCTTTTTTTGGGGCGTGGATGGTGGTTAGAGCATCCGGGTATTGTTAACTCTGCGACGCGAGTCCAATGTTCGATTCCCGCTGATGGAGAGTAAAAATTCTCCTGCGACTCATTCATTTAAAAATGAATGAGTCTGATTACCTCAGCAATTATGGGATGAGAAACCGGGTCGTTAAAAATTACCGCTTGAAGTGCTTTTTTTAGGGCCGTGGATGGCCTAGTTGTAGAGCAATCCGGTTATTTGTTAAACTCGCAACGCGGAGTCCAAGGTTCGAATCCCGCTGATGGAGAGTTAAAATCTCCTGCGACTCATTCATTTAAAATGAAAGCATATTCTGTATCAAGCAATTTAGGGATGAGAAAACCGGTGCTTTAAAAACTACCGCTTGAAGTGTCTTTTTTTAGGGGCGTGGATGGCTAGTTGTTAGAGATCCGGTTATTGTTAACTCTGCAACGCGGAGCCAATGTTCGAATCCCGCTGATGGAGGTAAAAATTCTCTTGCGACTCATTCATTGTAAAATGAAGGCCTTGATACTCAGCCAATTATGGATGAGAAAACCGGGTGCATTTAAAAACCTACGCTATGAGAGTGCTTTTTTTAGGCGTGGATGGCCTGTTGTGAGAGCATCCGGTTATTGTTAAACTCTGCAACCGAGTCCAGTGTTCGAAATCCCGCTGATGGAGAGTTAAAATCTCCTGCGACTCATTCATTTAAAATGAAGGCCTTTGAGTACTCGCAATTAAGGGATGAGAAAACCGGGTGCTTTTTAAAAACTACGCTTGAAGTGTCTTTTTTTAGGGGCGTGGATGGCCTAGTGTTAGAGCATCCGGTTATTGTTAACTCTGCAACGCGAGCCAATGTTCGAATCCCGCTGATGGAAGTAGTAAAATCTCCTGCGACTCATTCATTTAAAATGAAGGCCTTTGAGTACTCAAGCAATAGGGATGAGAAAAACCGGGTGCTTTAAAAAACTACGCTTGAAGGGTCTTTTTTGAGGGGCGTGGATGGCCTAGTTGTTTAGAGCAGCCGTTATTGTAACTCTGCAACGCGGATCAATGTTCGAATCCCGCTATGGAGTAAAAATCTCCTGCGACTCATTCATTTAAATGAAGCCTTTTGAGGTACTCAGCAATTATGGGATGAGAAAAACCGGGTGACTTTAAAAACTACGCTTGAGTGTCTTTTTTAGGGGCGTTGGATGGCCTAGTGTAGAGCAGTCCGGTTATTGTTAAACCTGCAACGCGGAAGAGTCCAATGTTCGGAATCCCGCTAATGGAGAGTAAAAATCTCCTGCGACTCATTCATTTAAAATGAAGGCCTTTGAGTACGCAGCAATTATGGGATGAGAAAACGGTGCTTTAAAACGACGCTTGAAGTGTCTTTTTTAGGCGTGGATTGGCCTAGTTAGTTAGAGCATCCGGTATTGTAACTCTGCAACGCGGGGTCCAATGTTCGGAATCACGTGATGGAGAGTAAAATCTCCTGACGACTCATTCATTTAAAATGAAGGCCTTTGAGTTACTCAGCAATTTATGGGATGAGAAAAAAACCGGTGCTTTTAAAAAACACGCTTGAAGTGTCTTTTTTTAGGGGCGTGGATGGCCTAGTTGTTAGAGCATAGAGCATCCGGTTATTGTTAACTCTGCAACGCGGAGTCCAATTTCGAATCCCGCTGATGGGAGTAATAATCTCCTGCGACTCATTCATTTAAAATGAAGGCCTTTGAGACTCAAGCAATTATGGGATGAGAAAACCGGTGCTTAAAAACTACGCTTGAAGTGTCTTTTTTTGGGCGTGGATGGCCTAGTTGTTAGAGCATCCGTTATTGTTA